>JANJYP010034289.1:0-15368 GCA_024605115.1 Rastrelliger brachysoma
AAATGCAAACGCACATACACATACACACCCACACAAACACAGACACAGCCATACACTTTTACACACAGTATAATGACACTGACTCTTTTGGTATGTTGATACCCACACATCCTGCGTAATACACTCAAACTACTCAGGAATTTCATTTTTTAAATTCAGTGATTTGTGAGTTAATGTGATTAAAATTTTCCGTAGACTTTAATAAGGGGATAATAGTTTCACCCCCACCGCTTTCTACGACCATGCTGGGTCATCCTGACAGGGATTTAACGACTCTTATCCTCTAATATTGTTATATCATCTCAATGGTCTTCTGATAACTATATTCATAACTCAGTGCACACCGTTTAAACCAACATTTGTGATCCAGGGAAAATTATAAAATCTTATTTATACAGTTATACAAACTTATTTAATCACCATTGCGTTTTATGTTTAAGGTGATATCCAAGCTTGTTTTTCCTTATCACTGATAAATGGCCTAGATAGCGGCTTCTCTTGGAAAATGGTGCATAATTCAAGGTTATATTCACAGTATTGCTCCCTCTTATTACCGCTGAAAGAATTGTATTTATAAGATAGTGTGGTTAAATAGACGAGATTTTCTGTGAAGATCCTGAGGTCTCGAACCATCTCTTACTTCGATTTTATAAAATGAGCACAGATCCAGGTAGTGATGATAGTGGGAAGCTGCTGTCTGTTGATGGTTATTTTAACGGTGAGGTGTTTCCTCTCAGTCTCATCAAGATTATTGTTGGGTCAGTTTCGGTTAGGAGCATTTGAATAAATGCAAAGTGATGATTAAACTTTCTTCCTGTTATTTTTTTCCTTCTGTCTGTCTGCTTTCGTTATCTTTTCTTTCTTTCCTTCTACCTTTCTTTTTTTCTTTGTGACCTAATTAAGTTGTTCAGTTGTTATTGCTTTCCTTATTTTCTATCTCTCTTTGTCTCTTACTTTTGTTTTATTGTTTCTTTCTTTGTTTCTTTCTTTTATTTACCATCGTTCTTTCTCCCCTTTTTCTGTAGTCTGTCTCTTTCCTTGTGTCTTTTTCTGTTTTAAAAGTCTTTTTTTCTGCCTTCCTTTCATCATATTTCTTTATTTCTGCTTATATTAACTCTTTCTTTCCTTTCTTTAACCCTCCACCCAGTTTTGCATTACTTGCAAAGAGTTTTATACCTATAAAGTTCACATCACTTGAGTAATTACATTTATTTGTATATCACCATTCACTGATACACAATCACAAAATGCCATTAAAAGTAATGGCATTTTGCGCTAATTGCGCTAATTGATAACAATTAGCGCATGTGTGACTAATTAAAATCAACACTTACTAATTTTTAAGTATACTTGTGACATTTAATCTGACTGAGTGGATGATGAAGCACAGGGAGTTACCCAGAGATAAGGGCACCTTATTTAAATATAATTGCAGAAACGACCTCAGAAAACTAGGCTGTGTGCACAAGTATAATAGGCAACACTGGAGTGCAAAAAGGCCGCAGTGATAAATCTTTATTTGGCTGCATTATTGTCATTTAGTTAATATTTTACACCTACATGTAAATATCACAGTGGAGCTCTATTTTAGTGCAAGAGAGGTAAACTTTGTGAAGCTATTTGATGCAGGGATTATAATAAATAAAGTATAATACATATAAAATTAAACTAGAGCAGTATTAACATGAATATTTCTTACACCTAATCTCACACACACACATACTGAGGCGTCTTGTGAGTCATCCTCCTCGATCTGCACATTGTGAAGATGCAAGAATTCCCCGTTAGCCAATGAGAGCTCATGGAGCGGAGATGTTTCCATAGCAACGACACAGTGACAGCAGCAGATGGGGAGAAGAGTGAAGAAGAGAGGCGAAGCAAGAATAGAGAGAATAGAGGAGAGGACAAACAGAATAACACTGTCAAAGAGGATAAACAGGACGTCTTTGTCTTTGTCACTGGAAAGTTTTCTTTTAACCCACATTTCTTTTGGGGTTTGTTTTGTTTTTTGGGGGGTTTTTTTTACAGTTTTAACAAGCAGAATGTGGAAAAGATTTTGTAACCTGGCTATAGCTTGAATAATCTTTTATAACAGTTGGTGGAGAAGCATAGCAAAGATATAACTTCTTTAAAAAAACAAAAGATTTTACCTATAATGAAAATTAAAATAAGAACAGACAGAGGTTTTACAAATATCTCAGCTCTAAAGATATGTCTACATGGTGTTCACATTCTGTCTGAAATTTCTATTATGATGAGCTTTTCCTGTCTACGTGTTTACCCCCCTCCCTTCCTTTCTACAGCATCCTCCCTCCCTCATTTGCTCAGAGCAAAGATTCATCACTCCCTCCTCCTCCTCCTCCCCCCGGCTATATCTGCGTTTCTTCTGTCTTCTCTATTCTCTCTATCCACGCCATGACCACTCCCTTTTAAATGAGGGCGTTACTGCACTGGGGAATAAAAAAATGCAGTATTGATCTTTTACATTTTGTATTGTGATATTGTATAGAAAGTTACTCAATTACTGATTTTGTCAGATGTGCTGTATGCTAATTTTAACTTGATTACAAAGAGTAATGGTTATCTGTTCCTCTTATTTTTTTTAAAATAATAAAATTGCAGATGAAGACATCAATTCAATATACAAAATTCAAATATATTTAGTTTATAGTGATATAAAACAAATAAAAGCAGCAGTTGCATTGGAGAAGCTAGAACCAAAGAAAGCATGGGATTTTTTTTTCTTTATTATATAAATTTATATAAATCAGTTGTTTTTTTGTTTTTTTTATTGCCAATAAGAAAACAGGTTGAAAAAATGTAAAAACTAAGGCCTTCCCTGACTTTCACAGTTGTCTTTGACGGCCTGTGAACTGATTTCTTCTCCGTGCCTTAACTCTCTCGTGCTAACGTCAACCAACAACACAATAAAAATGCTGCACTGTGAGTAGAAACACCCTGTATATATTAGATCTCCAGCTAATGAGACAACTAGCACACCACTGCAATGACAGGTCGCCCCTTCCAGAGCAAGAGCAATGTTTTCTTTGCCCGAGGTATACTGAAACATGTTCTAAAACACAAAATTACAGATCTTGTATGCTGTTATGAGAAGTGTAAGTGAGGAAGAAGACATGCCCTTTAATAGTCTTGCATCGCTGAGCACACCTGCAAGCAACAGGACGTTGACTTCAGCTCACCTAACGACCACCAGTGTCACTAATGAGAAGAATTTTTGAGTCTCAGAAACAAAACCTTTAAAAAATAACGACTAATTAGTTTTCTGACAATCGATTAATTGTTGCAGAATTAGTTTCAAACTGCAGTTACTGTGGACGCGCTGGCTAGTTATACAGTACATCACAGTGGCTCTAGTTGGCTGCATTACTTTGACCTATTGGACATTTGTAATGTGACCATCAAACATGGGAACATTGCTGCATCATCTGAAGCGATATATCACTCAGCTTGACTTCCAACTCTCCATCCCCTCTACTCCTTTTCCTCTGTCGTCCTATATTGCCCTCCACTCAGCTCCTCTTACTTCTCTGCCGTGCCTACTCTCCCTTCTCACCTTGTTCATTTGTCCTTCCAAGAAGATATTAGTGTTACTAATGCGTCACTCATTAGATTGATCTAAATTTAGATGTCTTATGAAACAAACTATGTTTAAGATAGCAACAAGATATTACAGATTATCAGTACCTTTCTGTGAATTTCTCTTGCCAAACATGTTATGTCCTCTGCTCATTTCTTTAATAAGCAATTCATCCCAAGGCACTAAAAGCATCAACTAAAATGTGTAAAATTAATGAGGCAAAGGGTGAATGTAGTGAAGAATGAAGTAGTCCTTAGTTACACAATCGTTGTAAATTCACAAGGTCAGAATCAACATCTTTTTTTTCCTCCCTCAAAGACATGCCTTCGGCGAGTGTGCTATCGAATTATTAAAGTAAATCTTTAGAATAACTGTGACCTTTTTGGAAATGAATCATCTCATCTTGTTCATTTATGGAACTGAAGACCTGGAGCAGAGACTATTTATCCGCTCCACTGACGCCCCTTGTGAGGTTGTTTAAATGTCAGTGTGAAAAAGGAAGCACATACGTTTCCAAAATTTGCCTTTAATCCTCATTTAATGTTTTCTTTGCCCGAGGTATTCTAACCCGTGTCTTTCAAGAAAATGCAGAGGATATAGGATGCTTATTTAAAATTTGAATCCCATGTAAAATCAAATAAAGAGAACTGAAGACGTTTCACAGTATGTTCGTAAATTTTAATAGCAACATTTCAGCATCAGTCCCCAAAAATAACAGTCCCACGTCAGGTGATCCTGAGAGAAGTCCATGTGCAGTAACCTGTCATACCTTTGGCCGTGTAATTAAAAATATGCCTTTTCATTTCAGTGACTGTGCGTATTTTTAGTAGCAACCTTTCATGTCCTTTGTGTTTCCGTCCTCAGATCACAGAGCTGTTGGATGATGAGAAGTGCGAGGCCGAATGTGAAGAGCTGCCTCAGGACGGCGAGGAGGGTCCCACCTCCTCCGACTCACCGCAACACACGCACACTGATGATGGCCCCACAGCCAGGTGAGACATACTGTTTCTTATTGTTGTGTCATCCCAGATTGTGGATGATGGCTGCTTCGCATCACACAATGAATTGCACCCCATCACTGCCTTGTGGCATTCATACATCTCTAAAGTAGTTAAAACTTGTTCTTCTTGATCGACAACATTTGGCACAATGTTTAATATATGAACAGGACCACAATATATATTAATAGTTTTTTCATAGTAATTGTAGGAGGATGTGGAAAAATGTCTGAAGCAGCAGAAAAATTGGAATTACTTTTCTGCAGTCTTCATATATTGCAAAGTTATCCACTGAAACAGATTGAACCCCTTGGTGGTGGTGGTGGTGGTGGTGGTGGGGGGGGGGGGGGGCNGGTGGGGCCTGGGATAGGCGAGGTCAGGGCAGCAGTTAAGGTGACTGTTATGTCACTGGGCACGGAGGAAACTTTTCAGTTCTGCCTAAGAGTCATGTTCTTTTTAATAGGGTAGCCATCTGATGAAATAATTACCTTCTATTTTTATGTGTGTGTACTTTAAATTTTCTTCGGTTATTTAAGTGTTGACAGCAAGAGAAATCCAGAAAACATACCAACACTAGCATCTTACATTATGCTACATGCTAAAAGTGGAATATTTTAATATAATAATTAAATTCAAACTCTTGCATTTAATTTAAATTTATTCCCACTATATCCTCGATTCAAATCACCACAGTTGTTTTTAACACTCATTCCATCTCTACACATAAAATGTGTTAGCTGTTCAGTCTTTTAACATTGTATTTATGCAAAAAGAATACGATCATCCGACATGTTTGCAAATCAGTTTTCACAGTTACTACACTTCCCAGTAGCTCACACCAGAGTCTGCTGATCTTCTGTAACTGGTAACAAAGATCTGACTCACATATGCAGACTCTCACGTACACAGGATAATGAGTCTCTGCTGAGTGACCAGAGTTCAATCCTCCTGCAGGAACATCTTCTCGGGTCTTTCTGATCTGCTGATCTCCGTTAAGTTGATTACTGAAGACCAAGAAGCGTACACATCTCACACCACACTACTCTTGATCTCTGGCAAATTTTTAAAATGCCCAAATGAACAGACAATGTAACTTTTGAATAGTGCTCTATGCAGATGATGATGCTGCTGAAAAAATGTAATAATAGATGCAAAGGGCTCATCCTAAGGGCTCTTTTTTCAGGTGATTACACACTAATTAAAACATACTTATGAATATTACTTTCCATCTCTGCCAAGTCTGTTCTACTAAATGCTACTAAGCTCTACACACTGCACCTTTCATTTAGACTGTGATTCATGCTCATTATGACTCTGCTGCACTTTTTATAGCCACATTAGTTCCTCTTTTACTATTATAGCAGTTTTATGAATAGAGTACGTGTCAAAACTACAGTTTGTCTCTTATCTCATTGCTCTCATTACGTTACTGTGGAGATCTAAATCAGATTGATTGATGCTGACACGTGGTTTTTAAAACAGAACTTTGTGTCACCCCAGTTGATCGGTAGCATGCTACCAGTTAGATAAAGACTTAAGTAGTAGGACAGTAAATCAGTCCACTGTCATCTTTACAACACTGACCATGCTCTGCCTCTGTATGTGTGGGTGTGTATCAGGTCATGCTGCCAGTCCTACTGGCCTTTAAGATGATTACAGACAGTAATCCATAATCCACACACACACTCATAGTTTCTACACACCCACACTCAGTTTAGTGACCTTAATATCACAGTACAATTATAAAAATGGTATGACTTAACATGATCAAATTTGTAAAATTGGTCCAAATAATATTTAAGAAAATTAAAATGTGTCAGTTTTCAGGCATGTATGCAACGAACTAAGACCCTGTTGTCTGTCTATAATAAACAGTAAATTAAATACATTTGAGTTATGATTAAATTTTACTCAGATCTCATAAGTCTAACGGCATAAACATCCTAATTGTGTGGCCTGCACAGGAGCAAAAATGAGAAGAGGACTCAAATTAAGCTAGAAAAATACAACATTCTTGAATTTTTGAGAAACTGGGAACTTCAAAAATAGATGCAGAAATATACCACTGACCCATCCCTCCTTTTAAAAGATAAATTCCCTGGAAATGAAATCTATCTATTTGTCCTTTTGCTGGGAACAGCCTGCGGCCCTCTCAAAGACCCCTGCTGGTTCTTTGATCCCAGTTTGGGAGCCACTCTTCTAAACAAGTCGATAACCACATTACAAGTGGATAAAATGAATTATGTCACAACAATCCATATACAGATACCAAATCAATACCAGTATTCAGAAAATGATACTAATAGCTGTGTTTTCAGTTATCAGTAATATCAACAAATCATTCTATAGTGTTACATATACAGAGAGAGTTTGTTTAAATACTGAAACGCTTAAAATTCCAGTCATACTTAAAATATTGCAAACCACAATGAGAGCACATAATCACACAGTTGTGTTTGTTATAACAGTTTGCCTTTTCATACAATTTCTCTACCTTTAAATTACTGTGCCTGAATCAGTTTCTATCTAATTGACATTTTGGAGGCCAGAGTTTAGTCTCTTGTGCGTCTCTACTTTTTGCTGTGGTCATGGATAACAGTATAGTTTAGGCAGCTGTGTGTGTGATCTGTGCATCATAGTCCACATCTTTGGTATCTTGATGGTTTAGAAGTTAATGCCTTGTTTGTGGGGCAACACAAAAGGATTTATGTGAGGGGAGGGGGGACACTGGAGTACAGCTTTATGTGGCAGCTGTAGGAGGAGGTGCTGGAGGAGGGCACCATGCAGCAAATTAAAATGATGCTGTCCAGACTGTTTTGATCTTTAAGTCTCATGTGATTGTTTTAGTTTGTATTAACGCACCGTTAGCTGTGACTAGCCTGCGGCCATCATTCATGCGACCTTGTCCAAGCTCAGTGTCTGGTCTGGGGGATTACTGCAGTATTTGTACACCCTGGAGCCACAGCCTGCATTACGAAACCATTTAATTAAAGTTTGTAACCCAGACCTTTAGAAAATACCTCTGTTTAGACTCCTTTTTGAATCAGTCACACACAGTATGAAACCCTTAGTCTCATTGACCCCATTCATGTCTTTTTATGCTTTCTGAATTGGCTGATGCTGATAATGGAGAGTTTAAAAAATCTTATATAATAAACTTCATTGTCTAAAATGAAGTTTACACCAGTGCACTGAAACAGTAAATTTCACTGGGAATTTTAATGATGAGACATATTGGTCAACATATACATAGATATTCAAGTCATAAGTTAACAAATCTAACAGAAAGGGGCACATTTCTATAAATTCAGAACGAGCAACATACTGCGTAGATGATCAATTAAGATATCTATATGTAGGATTGTAAAGCAATTTATATTTATTAGTTGTTTTTTTACCAGTGAGTGACCAGATTGTAACACAACTTAAAGTCGTTCAGAAATCGTTGTTTGCCCTGTCACCTTCCCCGAGTTTCCACAAGTTGCAGCATAACTTTACACGAGTGAGGAAAATGAATTTGATTGGCCATTAACAAGTTGGTGGGATGTTCAGTTTTTTTAACATAACCCACAACAACACAACACAACAAAAACCACTTGAGTAGAAACATCCTGCAGATACTGTCTCCCCCACTGAAGAAAACAGCTAGCTACCTTTATCGATCACCACACATCACCACAATGATGAACCTTTGAGGTTCACGTGGCACGTGCTGTAAACACTCGGTTACAGGGCGTTCCATACATAAACATTTCGCTCTAAACTGTTTGTCTGTTTTGGGCAGCTCACCGCTCCATTAGTTATTCTTTGACAGCTCAGACATAAAGACAAAGACCTCGTCCACTGACTCAACATTAACTGCGTATAAGTTGTTTGTCTTGCATTTGACAGACAGGGAAGTCTGTCTTCTGAGGCTGGTGCAGTGCTCCCTTAATAGACCCTGACAGCCAACACACACACATTACATGTTGACAGCTCCTGCTCATCTCAAATCTATATATAATCCCTGGTATTTCTCTCCTGATCTCCCCTCTTCCCGCGTCACTACTTCCCTCCTTCTCTTCCCTTGATTATATTTTTGCTGTCTGTGGAAAGTATTTTTATGAGCCCACTGAAATGTTCTGGCGGGCTGAGGAACGGGGCTCTTGGGATTCACTTTTGGCCCCAGTGAGGAAGAGAGGAGCACCAGGGAGTAGTGGATTAATGGAGGAAAAGGAGAATCAGGGCAGAAGAGGCCATGAAGGAGCAAAGAGAGAGAGAGAGAGGTGGGGTGGGGGGATGGGGGTGAAAGACTCTGTACTTGTGAACGATTTATTGATTTTCAGTCTGAGTGAAAATGCATTATCAGACATTGGCAGGGAAAAGGTCAACCCACAAGATAAAATTTAAACACATTATAAAACACTTGTCTTCAATTTTCCTCCCTTCCTCCATTCATGTTCGTCATTCTCCTCCATTACAACCATCCTACCATCCTAACATCACTCTGGCTCTTTTCTGCAAATGGCAGATTATCTCCTGTCACAGGTAGCCGGTCTGTAACCAGGTCACACTTCTTCCTTATTTATAAGGTTAAGACATAAGATTTTCCCCCAGTTATTTTTATGAGGTGGGAGAAATGATTTACGATGAAGTGTGACTCCATGACTGTTCTCTCATCGTGAGCCAACAATGTGCACGTGTAGAACACAAAGATGTTAACTTGCATCACTGCTGTATCATGTTCATCTTTTTTCATGGAGACTAGCCAATGGCTCATGTGCACGCAGGCACATAAACATAATATATTTCTCCATTAAGGGTTGTTTTGAGAGGCTTGTTCTCATTCAAATTGGTGCTCTAAGGATAAAAGATGTTGTGTGGCACCTTCAGCAAATTTATGATATTGATTAAATTAATAAAAATTGACTTTCTCTTACACTCTATCACATAATCTGCAGAAAAAAATGCACTTCCCATTTTTACTTATGGAGAGAACCTCCTTCCTACACTTAAAGTTCAGTAACTTTCATCTTAAAGGGCATCACCACTCATAATCAGTGTTTGCCTCATTTATCAAGTCACCTATGATTAGTTAATTTTATATCATCCACACCCCCAACTGCAGCGTGTGAGGATTTATATTTAAATTTGTTCAAGAATAAGGCGCTGCATCAAAATTCATGTATTAACACCGGACATATTTTAAAATCATTCGGTGGTTACACGTTTCCTTAATTTGTCCACTGTGTTAATTTTAAAATTAGTTTTCAAAAGATAATTTAATCCATTTCAAACTTATCAGCTTCCGTGTTTTTTCATGAGTGTGGATGCTATAAAATTAACTAATCATAGGTGACTTGATATACGAGGCAAACACTGATTATGAGAGGTGATGCCTTTTAAACTTTGAGTGGTGGTTACTTTTTATGACATGGTGCTGCAGTAAGTCAGCATAAATGCATATTGTTAATTTTGAAAGTTACAAAAACAAAAGTCTGATATCCGAACTTTAAGATGATTTTCAATGATGCAACAAGTCATTTAAAACATACTACTTAAAATGGCCTTAGACTTGACCTTGGGTGTTTCTGTGTTATCACCTATGGTACGTGCTACAGAGTGTCATACATGTCCGTAACAAGTGTGCGCTGCTTGTAATTTGTTTGCATGATCACTGAGATAAATACAGTATATAGGTCAGTACATGTGTCAGCTATGTGCTTTTGGTATTTTGACCCAGTTAAGAGATCACAAACAGCTTTCATCCATGACTGGCACTAAAGGAAACACGATTAGTTTATTTAAGCATTTAAGCAAATATCGTGCAAAATATTAAAAGGCTCCATGAAACATTTTGGGAGTGAATTAAAAATTTATTGGAGTACAGTGATGGCTTTAAATATCTTATGCTTTCCCTCCTTTATTTTCCCAGTTTGAACTCTGCTCTGTGCTGTGAGTAGTTTTGACCCCTGATTAGTCAAAATTAAGGATTCAAATGTAAAATATTTGAAGAAAGTTAAGACTCTTTGGTGAAAAAATTCAAACCTCACAGCGACAACAGATAAGATAATGGGATTTGCATTTAAAAAAAGAGATTGCCTTACAGCAGCTCATGTCCCTGGATGCAACTAAAGGCAGAGTTTTGCCTACTGTATAGTAAACACTACTAGATAAACTTATATACTGTATATCTTAAAAGATAGCCAACACAGTTTGACTCATGGTTGATTATTGTTAAAAAAGAGCTCTTATCTTTCTTTCCTTGAGTTAGTCTTCTTTCGCTACCCCTAACCTTTATTACCTGATTAGGTCAAGAGTGGGGCGCTTTGCACAACGTGTAATGTGATATACAAACTGACCTAGATAGCACCACTTGCCCACACGTGCTATCAGTTCTCACCCACATTTCTGGTAAAGCTGCCCTGTCTGACTTTGTGAGGGGCGCTCACGTTCCCAAAGGCATCATGGAGAAAATGATTGTGATTGTCGTCCCTTACTATGAGCCTGAAGCTGTGTGTGTGTGTGTGTGTGTGTGTGTGTGTGTGTGTGTGTGTGTGTGTGTGTGTGTGTGTGTGTGTGTGTGTGTGTGTGTGTGTGTGTGTGTGTCAACACGCCGCTGCTGTGGTATTACTGTGTCACAGATGATAAAGATAAAGGCCTGGACTAGAGTTTGGCAAAACTAGCGATGAGACCTTAAAGGACAAATCAACACCAGACAGCAGTCAAAATCATGATTCATGATCAAAGTTTCATAACATCTTTTCTCTCTAGTCTTCTGTGTTTCTTTCTTTGTGGAATTTCTGGAATGTTGCAGAGTTTAGACGAGTATGTCCCAGAAAGGAAAACAGAATTTGAACTGGAAAGTTTTGGCGTCTCTTTCAAGTATAATTTATACCACATGTATTTAGTTTCAAATAAACCTTTCATTTCATTGTGATGTGTATTACAACATTTCCCCTGAAAAAGAAGAGTTTCTGATTGTCTGGCAGGTATTTAATATCATTTAACATCAATAAATCTGCACATTAAACACATAACCGTATATAACATAATATGAAATTACAAGCATCTGCTAATTAGAATTGAAACTAGTGAATATTTTCATGGTCAATTAATCTGTTGATTATTTTCACAATTAGTAGAAAATTGCCCATGACAAGTTCCCAAAGGCCAAGTTAACGTTCTCAAATTCCAATCCACAATTCAGAGATATAAATGTTTAACACACAAACTGAGAAAAGGATCTGAGAACTGAGGATCAGGGAAATAATAAAATGTTCGATAAATCCCTATTCATCTGACCTCCATTTCACTCAGTTTAGTAGAAGCATGCATAATGTTTAGTTTGATCTTGTGTCTGACTTTGATTTGAAAGAGGCTGATGTAGAAGAACTTCAGGACAAAATGAACTAACCTACTTCTAATTCTTGGAAGAATGCCCACAATCTTATCACCAACGCAGCGTAGAAACAAATATGACAGAAAAGCACGGTCATTACATCCTGATAGTGTTCCCTACTTTTCTTCTATTGCTTTTTCCCCTTTGCTTTCATCCTTCCTCCATCTTCTGTCTCCTAATCTGTTTATTTATTTATTTTTTGCCTTCTTTGCTGTGTCACTTCAGTTCTTTCCCTCTCTCTTTGATCAGCACTTTATGTATCACTGTCATCTTTGTGGTTAGTCATTTTCTTAGATGTATTAATGCCTCTAATAGTCATTTCAGAAGCTCACAGACAGGTTATGAAAGACCGAGTCGTGTGTCTGTGCTGGTCTGGATAGTGTGTCTGCGTGTGTGCCTGTGTGTGTCTGCGTGTGCGTATGTGCGCCATTACACAGCCCACCGGACCGGCTGTAATAACTGCTGACTCTATAGTCATGACAGAGCGGATCAAAAAAAAAAAGAAACCCCCTCCCACCTCCAGGCTGATGATTGGCTCCCAGAACTCTTTCTCTCTTTATGATAGGCTCTTAACTTCAGCCCCCCCTGCCCCATTGGTCCTCATAGGGTTGTTGCCTGGTTACATCAGAAGCTCGTATATTTGAGCAGAGCTCTGGATGTTTACTGCAGCACTTTAACAGAGTGCAGAGTGAGGCAAGCTCACACACACTCATTCAATAACACACGCACGCACGCACTCACATTCACACTCACTGATACACACACACACACACAGTGAGTCAGAGGACACCACAGAATGCACCCAGGCGATATCTTGCCTCTGCTAGAGCTGCTGGTACTGACGCTGACCCCTCAAAGTCCTCAACTGGGATAACCTACGCACTGGATACAAGGTACACCTGCAGACCTGCTTCACATTTTTAAACAACGAGAGCAAAACAAAAACAAAAACAAAAAAAAACCCAAGGAGAGGAAAAACAGAAAGGTTCATCCAGAACAAGCAAAACAGCTGGATATTGTTCCTCCAGGACATGTGTCAAGTGGTTAACAAGCAAAAAGAAGAGAGAAACAGAAATCGTGCTGAGTTTGGTTAGAAGTCAAGCTCACCTCTCTGCTGGATGTTTGAAAAAAAAATATATATATATATATATTAAAAAAACCACACTGGACTTAAATAACCTGTGAGCTGACAGAAACAGCCCGCAAGACACAGGAGACAACCTTCACACTGAAAAACACCTACGGGCTGGATCCACTGACATAATAAAAGAAAGAAAGAGAAGAAAACAACAAAGGACACAGATCACAGTGAGAGAAAGCACAGCTGCAAAGATGAGAATGGCCTGTGACATTCTGCTGCAGAGGTAAACATCAGAGTTATATAACTCCTCGGGTCTGACTGGAATAAACAAGTGGCTGGATGAATGAAGGGATGGAAGGTGAAGCAAATAATTAATGAATGGATTGATAGATGGATGGATGGATGAATGAATGGAGGGAGAAAGAAGTAAATATGTGGTTTGATGTTAAAAGAATGAATGTATGAATGAGCTGGAGGGAAAAGCATGAAAAAATGGATGATCAAGATTAGATTAAAATGGGAAATGTGGAAGAATGAATTAAAGTGTGACTGAATAACGAGAGTTGAGTGATATAAACCTTCCGCATTTCATTTTTTATTATGCATGGAAGAATGGAGGGAAATAAGCTTGTGGATTGTGATTCTTGCTCATTGTTTTGCTCCATAGAAGAGGGCAAAGAATAGAGAGGAGAAGAGGAATGTATGTCTTTTCTTTCAGTGGAAGCAGAGCAGAATAAGATGAAAGAGAAATGGGTCATGGTATTACTTAACAGCTGGTTTTATGTTATGTAATCTAACTATGAAGAGAGCTGGGGAGAAAAGGGGTGCTGTCTGGGAATGTGTCAGCAGTTTCCATTACAGAGAGGGAAAATGGCACTTTTTTAAATAAGCATTTTCTAAAATCAGAGCTTCATTCATATAACTGAGTCATGCATCTTCTAGGTAACAGATCCACAGAGGCAGTGAGAGGAACAGGGCTGTAATTAGCATTGTACCTGTGATGGTGAACTTGAGGCTTTACTGAAGCAACTGTTCAATTATTGTTAATGATTTTTATTTCAGATTCATAATTTAAGAAATACATGTTGCCTATTTGCAGGTTATAGTTTTCCAAATGTTTTCTGTGCAACTAATGATTGTCTTTATTATTGATTCATCAACTGATTGTTTTCTTGATTTAACTGGTAAATAGTTTGGTCTCTAATATACCAGAAAATGGTGAAAAATGTCAGTTCATGCCTAAGATGCAGTGAAAATATCTTGTTTGGTCTTGATCAACAAGTCCACTATCTAAAGATGAACCCAAAAACAAACTGAGTTTTAACATTTTTTTCTTTTAAAACAGTTGCTTAAAACAACAATTTGGTTATCATAATCAATAAATCCATTAATCAGTCAAGAATAATAATTCATTGGAGCTGAAAGAAATGGTTAGTTAATTAATAGACATTGAATCTGCAATTTTGATCATTGATTAATTTTTCATTTTAGAATAAATATAATGGATTATAGTTAATCAAATGTAAGAATCTGCTGAAAGCAAAGTATCACATATTATAATAAGTTGAATGTTTTGGCATTCTGTGAGTCAGATGGATAAAACAAACACTTGGGCTCATGTCACATTTGGGCTTTGTGAAATAATGCCAGGCTTTAATGACACGTCTGGATTGTGGACTCTTGGTTGGACATCAGCCATAATTTTCTGACATATTATAAACTAAACAGTCGTCTTTTGGACAGATTATGACACATTGAAATGAGCTCTCACGCGCTAATTTTTAACACAGCTCATCCCAGTATACACATCGTCAACCAGCGCTGAAAAAATAGCATTTAGAGTGCTAGCTATCAACAAAGTTGCATCAGCCCCTCATGACTCTGCAAGAGGAATTATAATCGAGGGAGGAACGAGGATGTAGTGGACAGGCTGTGGTTGATTTGTTGAGTCAACTAAAGAAAATAAACCATTATTCTCAGATAGCGAAATGTCTGTGGTGCAATTAAGGGAAAATGAATGAATGGGGCACAGTGTGGTCATTTATTGCCCCAAGTGCAAAGCAGCTGGTGGAAACAAACAAATGATCAGTGTCCATGCAGAAAACCAAACACAGATCTTTAATGTGTCACCGAGCTGCTCTGTGGACGGTTTGAATTCAGACATCTGCTGCGACGCTCTCTGAGAGTTTCTTGGCCCCGACATAAAGCACTGTAAATGTTTACTGTTCAGAGGCAGCAAGAAGAGCTGTTTATAAGATGTAAGATGATGCTTATGATTGTGTGTGTGTGTGTGTGTGTGTGTGTGTGTGT
>JANJYP010034302.1:0-13707 GCA_024605115.1 Rastrelliger brachysoma
GGGGGGGGGGACTAATTGACTTGACTTTTCCAGTATATTACACTGAACTTCATGTGAACCTTCTTGACCTTCTCCTTTAATTACTGTATGTTCTTCCCAACTTTACCTTTAATCAGAGTAATTTAATAAACCCTGTAACGAATAAAGCATTAAAAATGATTTCATGCCCATCTAATTACAAAGTGATATTGAGTTTAACCAGAGCTTGGTTGACTCCCTTCCTTAATTGAGTTAAACCAGGGCGTAAAGACAACGCTGCCTACGTTGGTGGGCCGTTTCTCCCAGATAACTTGGATAATTGAGAGCTTATCTAAGTCCTTCCCTCTCCTCCCTCAAAGGTTGGATCTGGGGTCTACTGTGCTTCCTGTTATTGAAGATTAGATCTGCCCTTCTTAGACAATTCTGATTAACAAATTGTTTCTGGCCGCAGGTTTTCAAAAGAGCCAATTACCTCTCTGCATCTGCTGCAGCTGATACCGACTCAACTCCTACCCTCCTCCACACACCACCTCCACCCTTCCCCTTCATTTGTCCAATAGGTCTTATTAATGCAAACAGGTCAATCTCTAGCTACCTGCATTCACAAGCTAGTTGTTAGATGTCAAAGAAAAAATTAGTCAATAATTCCCTCTGGTGTTGCTCAAATTGCCAATGCAGCAGTTTTAATGATATAAAAGAAAATACACCAGGGATGTAGGAGTTCTTCCTCACACCCCGTAACGTTATTTAGAAAGTATTGTCAAAGGATGTCCAGTATGTGAGACAAATAATGGTATTGCATGTAATGGGTCCTTGTTAACTCATATTCCATCACTCCGGGTGACAGTCGGGAAATAACCTGCCATCGCTAAAGAAAAATGTGCAACTTACTTCCTAGTTTTCTAGTAAGAATTGTATCCACACGCTGCAATTTGAGGAAAACTTTAAAGATGTTTTCAGTGTAAGATTAAGGCAAATAATGTTGTAAATACAGCTAGATAAAAAACACACAGTGGAAGCCAGCAGAAACATAAACAGGAGTAAATAAAATCAGAAGCAACAGTAACTAAAGAAATCAGAACAGAATCAAATCAAAGTTTACTCGTATTTAATGTGTTAAAATACCCACACTCAATACGTTAAACAGAATAAAACTGACTAAACTGCTGAGATTAGACTGTGTGGTACATGTTATCTTCTCTGTTAATTATTCATCAGGCACAGTTAGACAGAAAACAAAATAGTGTCTCTCTTATAAGTGCATTTTTATCTCTAAATAATTTAGAGCTCAGGCAACTACAGAACTGCTTTACCGAAAATAAAATTAACCCGTCTCTATGCTAATGGTGAATTAATGTGATAATAAAGACAACTGCTGAGAGAGCTCATTTAGATAGTAACACTAACTAATAAGGCAACACATTTTAAAACATTTTCTTTCCTCTGTCATTAAGGATTCTGCCTATAAGCTATAAATAAATGAGGAGGGTAGTGACGGTCATATTGATAATTTTGTAGCAGGTGCGGATGTATTTTTCACAGCAAATGAGGCGGCTGTGGCACATGAGGTCCTCGGTTTTGATATGGAAATCAACTTCATCTGTGGCAAATCTTTCTGTGGTGACAGCCCGGTGGCTGCAGATGTTGAACTTGATTCATCGTGGCAAATGCATGACAAAGGGTTGGCTCACTCAAAGCTATGCTAATCAACATCAGCACTTCCAAACTTCTTCTCCTGAGGGCCAGCGATGGTGGCAGGGAGATTTTTCTTTTTTTTTTTTTTTTACTACTGTATATAGTTGAGTGTGTATCTGTGTATTGGTTTGTGTGTGTGCGCACGTGTTTCATTGTCACAACATGTTAATCAAAGATATCCAACTCAGCTGTGGGGCAATGAGAGAAATATTTCTATTTTGACTCATAGTTAAGCTCATTAGTAACAGTCTTGAAATTGTGTAAGCAGGATTTGATGGATGATGCTCTGCAGCTACAATACAACAGATAAAGAGTTGATCTCTGAACAAACAGATCTGCCAATCCATGTTACACAAGAGCCCTGCATGATATACAATGAAATACACACACGTTTATGTGAGGCCCTCAAAGGGGGGTTTAAAATACTTACGGAGCCATGTCACAATGTTTCCTCAATAAGGTAGAGCACACACACACATACGCACTCACAACAAGGTGATGAACGAGAATGGCATTATCTGCAGCATGGATAGGGATCAGCATAATCATTCTGCGTCCAGGTGAAATGTGCACGGAGCGGTATCTCATCCAAACACGTTCAGCATGTCATTGAGATGGGGTGTTTAATTGAGCTCCTGTCAGCACGGCTCGCAAGAGTGATAGAGTCCAGAGGAGTCGATTCTCTGCGTCCGCTGTCATGCATATCAAGCCCACGTCATGCAAATGCTATCAAGTTTTCTCCAATTCAATATTTTCATAATTACTTCACAGGTAAACACAATGCAAATCCTATAAAAAAAACAAAAAAAAAATTAAATTGGAAATTGAGACCTACTCGATATGTAATAAGACTGACAACGAATCATTTCTCTGTTTTGTGGTTTTACATAAAGAATATATTATCCGTAAATATGCAGGAAAAGGAGAACAGAAAGCTGTTCCCGTTCCTGCCAAGAATACTAAACCAGGATAAAAGCACTTCGAGTTAAAAGATCCATCTTTCAACGTGACTTCAAGGGTATCTCGTTCCGTTCACATGAGAAAACGACACAGACAGACGTGGTTGATTGCACTCCACCGGTTGATGAAGAATGAGATTTTACTTTTAAAGCTTTTCGGTAAATACACTTATTTTGCTGTCTTGCTAGAGTTAAATGAAAAGATTGATACCGCTCTCATGCTTGTGAGTTAAGTATGAGGCTAGGAAGGGATTTAGCTTAGCATATAAAGTAGAAGCGTTGGGAAACAGGTAGTTGAGCTGTATAGTTAAAACACACCTTTCAGCACCTCATAATGTTCACTAATTAAACACTGTATCTTGTGAAAAAGACAAGATTACAGACAGATACATGCTAAAACTGATTCATGTATTTATGTTTGTATAAGGAGTCAGTTTAAATGCTTGTGGACTAACACTAAATACTCAACTTGCAGATATAAGAGTTGCATTTATCTTTTTCGCAATAGAGCAAATAAGCATAATACCCCTTCCAAAATGCAAAAACATTAATTCAAAATATTATAAATCTATAAATCAGACAAGAAAGAAAAATTTCCACAGGTTTGATTTTCATTTTCCCCACAGACGATGTTACATAAGTGGCTCACAGGAGGACTACTTTTAGACTTTTCCCGGTTGACTCATCAGCTCAAAAGATTAACGGCAGCATTAAAGGTTCAGTTCTTTGTTAAAAAAAAAAAAAAAGTAGAAGTTTTGAAGCTTGCGTACGTAAAACTTTCAGGGAGAAGTTAGCTATGACTCCCATGGTGTATTTTGGCGAGAAAAATCAAATCATTGTGCTGAAATTTTGAGCAGAAATGAAACCAGAACTCCCAGGATCTGTGAGGAAAATTAAACACTAACACCCCATAAAATCCCACTGACGTTTGTTGTAACTGAAAAACAACCTTACAGCCTTGTTCCTCAACATTATGTTATGTTGTTCTTTTCATTTGTTTCAGCAATGATTTCTGCTTTTTTGGAGACCTTTGATGAAAAATGTTTCGGTGCCTTAGAGACCGTGGGTGAGTCAAGGGGATGTGAACGGAGATTACAGTGTTACAGAGACAATAAAAGATTGTGCTTTATGGACAAAATGAAGTAAAATGACAAATACATGTACTTCTGCACACACTCTAAGTTTTAATAGGAGTTTTTTTTTTTGTACTAGTCTCCTCAAAGTAATTGTGTAGCTTTATTAAAATCACAAAAGGTTTCCATTTATGATGGCTAGCAGTGGTTGTGGATGCCAATTTAGCTTAGTATAGCATATGAAAAATTGAAACTCAGAAACATATGTAACTCTTTCAGAAATAGACAGCATTAGTAGAACCTTTCAATTTCAGATCCTGCCTCATATTCCTTAGCCTGGTGAACCATCCGCTCTCACATTGTGATGAGCGTCTGGGGACCATCCCATAGACAATGTTTGCATCGTGGTGGGCGGGATAGTTTCAATTTTGACCAATCATCACTCATCTAATGCTTCGGTAAATCTCTCCATCCAAACTCTGCAAGTACCAGTCAAAATAAAGCACTTGAGTTTGACGTCACGTTTCAGCCCTCCCTCTGTTCGCTGATTGGCTTGAAAAAACCTAACTGCATTGAGAGTTCCCTGACTGTGTGTAGTCGCTAAATGTAATTAAGCTAACCACCAGTGGGCGCTCGCCTGGCTACATATTCCTATTAATTCAACAACGAAGCATTTTGAAGTTGGGCCCCCTCTTTTAATACATTCATCTGAGTACAGTCTCCTATGTGAAAGCATAAAAACCTGCAAAGTAAATGATTTTACCTGTAATTCATAGACTACGCAAACTAAACAAACATCAGATTAAACCACACAAAGCGTGCATCCTCATGAACTGCACTGTAAAAAAATCTCACGTGTTAACATATCTAATGTGCTTTGTGACCAATTTAGGTTCAATGCAACATTTAGATTTATTTTTAAATGTTATGTAACATGTTTGACATTACGGTCTGTCTCAAATGAAATAAATATGAGCTTAAAAGAAAATTGCAATAAAGCCTCAATACTGCAGCTCCTCCCATCTGTACAGTAGATTATTGTAGCAGACTGCTATTCCTCAGATCTGAAAGCAAATGAAGGCGGAGAGGATCAATGCGGTCTTTGATCTATTCTCTGGTTTTTAGAGCGACGGAGACGAAGAGAGAAGGGTCTGCTTTGAAAGTTGGAAACTAAAGAGGACAGTAAGGTGTGTTTCCTGCTCCTTTTTATTGTGCTTAATGCATTATGTGAAGCATGTTGAACTGCCTTTGTGCTATAAAAATAAACTTGAATTGCTTCGTAACGCAACAGTAACATGGAAGAAGAGACATGCTCATCTTAGAGAGCACAAAAACCTGCAAAGTAAATGATCTCTTACCTACAATTCCTACACAAACTAAATAAACATCAGATTAACCCACACAAAGCATGCATCCACATGAGCCACACTGCAAAAACTCAGGTGTTAACATATATAAAGTGCTTTTCAGTATCTTAATATTTTAGATTGACAAGATATAGTAGCAGATCTGCAGCCAAAGAAATCAAAATGTTCTTTGAAGAAAGATGACGTGAAAGTAATATTAACTGAGAAATACTGTTGTAAGACATCTTTATTTGACAGCAGCTCAAAAAACATGCTTGTCTTTCACACACACACACACACACACACACACACACACACACAAAACAACAAAAAAAACACCTTTAACATCTGAGTTCACCTTGGGCAGTCTTATAATACTTAAATTTTGTGGTCCTTCCCTGCAGAGAAACTTCCCAATATATTTTTTTAACCAGTAAAACACTTGTATTATGTTGTGCAGTTGTTTGAAGATAAGTTTCAATGGAAATTTTATACATTTATATACTTTCCTGTAATTCTAAACTAAATATTCACAAAGCCAGACGAGTGAAACAATATTGTGTCCTTCTATCTTAAATCTAAAGTGTTGTTTATACCGACAAGAGGACATGGACAGCAGATCTGCAAGCCGAAAGGAAGAGGAATATGAAGCATGACATAAAAAAAAATTTTTTTTTAAAGTATTAACTGAGAAACACCAAACATTGCTCACAAAAAAAAAAATTCTCAGTCGAAAAAAAACAAAAAACACATTCAACACACATCCTAGTTCACCTTGTGCACACTTATATATTCCTTACATTTTTTACTGCTGTGTAGTCCCTCCCTGCAGAGAACCTCCAATATATTATATATTTCTTGCCAGTCAAACACTGCCAGTGCCAGTTTCAATGGGGATTTTATATATTTTTCCAGTTGTAATTTGATGGACCTGTTAACGTATTTCAACAGTGGGATACAGGAGGGATACTAATTTTGTTTTGTGGTCCTACAAAACAAACAAACAAAAAAATTCTGACATTTCAGGAAATATAATTAAATGAATCATCTCATCACTCATGCTTTTTCAATTTTACCCCTGTAGCCTGAGGGTTTTTTTTTTTTGTTTTGTACACTGCTGCTCCTGCTCTGTGCTGCTTTTTTTTTTTTTGGCTCTTCAGTGTGTTTACAAGCCACAGACAGCTACTCAGTATGGGAGGAATCATTCCTGCTTTCAGGTGAGAGTCTGGTCAACTGTTGGATGAAACGGGAGCGCTGCCAAACAAATCCTGTGGAAAAATGTAGCTGGTGAGCGTCTGGTGGTTGTGTGTTGAAATATTTCAATAGATAAATTAGTAAAAAGGAAGGATTAATGAATAAATGGATGAGAGGAAGATTGTATTTGTATTTGTCTTTTTTTTTTTTTTTTTTTTTTTTTAAATCACTTTAGTGTCAGGTGGGCAGTTGATCAAACACTTGGCTCCAGATTGAAATATCTCCACTCTTGGTTTGCAATAAAATTTTGTGCAGACATCCATGGTACCCAGAGGATGAGCCAGAATTACTTTGTTGATCCCCTGACTTTTCATCTAGCCTCACTTGGAGGTCAAACTCTTCACTTATCCAGTGAAATATATTTCCTCTGACCCCATCACAGGGTTGAAATGCGTGAGAAATGTTTCAGCAACTATGGATGGAAGGCAATGAATGAGTCTTGCCCATACAGGATAGAGTGAAATAAGTTCAAGTCCATGTGAAATTATATAGTTACTTAACTGTTAAATGCATTTCTCAGCTTTGTATTTAAAAAGAAAAATAAGCTCTTCACACGGTCTCAGAACGCGTTAGTTTGTTCGGTGGCTCATTCAACAAGCTGAGGTGCAGGACAAATCGTGTTCATGTTTCTAAGTTCAATGAAGGAGAATTTAGTAGAAGAGCTAATTTGGGTTGTTCAGATTTAGTTCTTGTTGCTCTTGTTGTGTAACAAGCAGCTGTTTTGCTCACTGTGACCGTCTGTTCTTCTTATGATAGAAAGCTCACATTACTGCTTCATGCAAAGTGAAAATCATGGTCCAGCACACAGCTTAAGTGTAATATGGAAACTTCAGTCTTTAAAAGTGCACACACTGAGAACTGACTTTACAGTGAATAGGAGTGTCAGTAGTTTAACCGGCTCTGACTATAAACTTTTATCAAAAAGGAAACTGTCTTGTGATCATTGTGCATGTTAATGTAGCTAAATTTACATGCACAAAATTTCTTAATCAGATTAAAAATTTGAGGAATCAGAAAATTAGAATCCACTGTTTATATGGGTGCAAAATCAAATAATAAGATGACGTGCGTGTACGTGCACAAGGCATTATTTGACATGCAGAGAATTATCTAATTTCACCAAAACAACCGCAGAAGAAGAGTTGTACTTCCTGACCACAAAAATGGCACTTTGCCCATGAGGCACCACGTGAGTCAATAGCTGATGCAAAGAAGAGACTACAAGTGTCATTTTTAAATGTAGTGGTAGATTGTGGTATTAAGTCCCTGGGGGAAGTTACAGACAACTTTGGTGTGCTTCATAACTTAAGCGATCTTGATGCATAGACATTGAGCGACCAGTGTAATGTGCTTGAGGACAGACTTACATGTGGAGGAGAGTCAGATATTGATGGTAGTGCACTAGCTACAGAGACTGACAATCTTCCAGATCTTCCCTGAGCAAAGATGACAGTATTTGAGCTACTTACCTCTCTAAAATTGATATTTGAATATTTGCAAGTTGTTCTAACATCTTTGGGTAGCTCTCAGCATACATGCCACATGCACACTCCCTGTAACAGTTGCTTCAGCAGAACAGAGCTTTTCCAAACTCAAATTGATCAAAAGCTACTCTGAACTTGAACCTGTTATCAACCACAAAGTTGGCCATAACATCTCTTAGAATGTCATAAATTACTAAAATTACAACTGCCTGATACACAAACTGTCCTGGTCTGACGGGGTGTTTTGTCACCTCAATCTGTTTTACATCTTTAGGTTTTAAAAGCACATCATCTAACGCAGATCTCATCTAGGGGTACTTGAAAAACACAGTAACAGGAGGATGTGCTGAAAGAGGGTTCGTCAAGAAAGGAAGGTATCAGACAGGTCACCTCTTTGGTGCACTGTGGGTTTAGAGAAGTCTTTGGGGAGAAACAGACTTCGCTATACCTGTTGGAAACCAGAAGAAGTGGTTGGTGGTGAATTGTGGGTTTCTACTTGTGGCTGTGCTTCCTTTGAGCAGCCATGCAGCCGCCCTGGTTTCCCGGGTGGTCAGGAGCTGTCAGGGTATTATCAGTTGTGCTAGCCCTGGTTGCGGGTCGGCTCACATCTGCTACGGGGGCCTGGCTAACCACTGGAGCTGACTTCATGATGCATAGCTGTTTCACCAAGTCACTCAGCCTTGCCTCCAAAGCTACAAAAATGAACTACCTACATTTATTACATGTACCGTTATCACTAGAGGCAGAGTAGTAGCTAGGTATGACACTGAGCATGACAGCAGGAGAACGAGAGAAAGAGGAAGAAACCATGGCTAACTGCTAAAAACTAGTAGAAAGTTGACGGTTGAGCAAATGTGTTAAAATTAGCAGGATGTTGCTAAAATGATGGGAAAGACGAGGCACCAACCTAGCGTGTGCTGAAGTGCTGGCAGGATAATTATCTACAGAAGTGAGGAATATAGCAAGTTTACTAAGTAGAGATTAACAAAAACGCTAATCACAGTACAGTTGGTAATCGGAAATGACATACGGTTACTGCACATCAGCAGTTTACTATAAGGACTGTTGTTCAGTGGTCTCACATGACTAAAGGCTGTTGTTTTTGGAAAGCCATGTTGTTTACTCTCCTGGTAGTCAGCTGTTTTAAGAACTACCGTGGTGCATCTCCCTTCATCTGCTGGAAGGATAGTGACGTTTTTATCTTTACTCTGATGCCATGGCTTTTCTTCCATGAACAGTGAAGTTTGAAGGTGCTACCTTTTTACTGGACGGAGTTGTTGACAGTTGTAACCTAAGCTCTTCAGCTTCGGCTTCATTAAGATAGTTTTTCCACATTGCGGCTGTGATGAGCTCAACTATCAAGCAATCTTTATATAGCGCCAAATCACAAAGTGCCATTTCAAGGCACTTTACACAGAGCAGATCTAGACCGCACTCTTAAGGGTCTTAAAATATGAAAGACCCAACATTCCCACATGAACAAGCACTTAGTGGTTTGAACTAACTCCCTTTAAACAGGAAGAGACCTCAGGCAGAACCAGGCTTTGAGTGAGCGGCCATTTGCCTCAACTGACTGGGGTACTCGTTTTGGCGTTACGGCAAAATACCTGTCCAGCATCATTTATTTTCCCCATTTCTGACTGTATGTTATAAAAAAAAAATTAATGTCACTTGTTCACTGTTACCGTCCACTCATTTGTAGCGCCAATACTATTCCCATCATTTCTATTGTATACACTGATAGATCTGCTGTTCTCTTTTTTGATGGCTATTTCATATTTTGGAATAAACACTGTTGTTCCTGTGTCCTCTTTCTTGGTCTTTTGAGCAATGTGTAACAGTGATTGATGTAGTTTTGTACAATTTTGAGATTGTTTTTTGAGTAATTGTGTCTGTTGCTGGAGTGCTGCATTTCCAGTGAGATATGACTGACTTTGGAACTGTTTTTTGGTTTATGAACGCCAATACATCTAACTTTTGTGCCTTTTTCTCCCAATAGCCTATGCGCTGAAAACTTCTAAATTTAACTTTTCTGTATTCCAACATTTCCGGAAGGATGGCTTTTTGCTGGATGTGATGCCCTATGTCCTTTCAAATTGATCTAATATACCAATATGCTCCTCTTCATCTAATTTTCCAGTGGTATTTCACCCACTTCTACCTGCAATGCAGATACTGGGAGTCTTAAATGCTCAAGTATATGTGCAAAGAGCTTGTGAGAAAAAGTGAGTGAGCAGGAAGAGCATACTGGTTTGATTACTGATGAGCTGCAGCTGAGAGTCCAGGTGAACAGATTGGGCTGATGAGGAGGGTGTGGCTGATGAGCAGTGTGGAGCAGAGGTGAGGTGAACGGAAATTTATCGTAGTGGCACGCAAATGGGAGAGCAAACCGTGACAGACATAATAGGCAAGGGAAAATGGTAGAAGTAAGATTATAAGACTTTTTTATTGGCTTTGAAGTCTGCTGTGTGGGCAATGATTGACAGCTGTGATCGACAGCTCACTCACCTGCTTCCCTCAGTACGGTCTCCTTGGTCCAAGGTAGCAGTGTGAAAAGCAAACGCTCTCTCTTTATCTGAACCTGAACATATAAAGAGAAGTGGATACAGTGTCAGAGTTGGGGCCTTGTCGTTTCCTGTAAAAGGGGCATGTGAAGCCAAAAATGCCACTTCATGACAAGAAACACTGCACATGCTCTATGGGCCCAATACACCATCGAGCATGCTCACTAGACATCTGCAAACTGTGAGAACTAATGGTGCGTTCTATTATCCATCCGACTCAGATGTCCGAGGACGTTGCCTAGCAACATGCACTACCACGCTCCTTTTACTCGGACGTTGCCCTTGCCTCTCGGATGAACTCTGAAGAGACCGAGAAAGAATCCCGACACCGATTTCAAGATGGCTGCGCCCAGTGTCACTTATTTTCACTATATAGTGCACTATATAGGGGTTGGGGAATGATTTGTGCCATTGTCTTTAGACCGCTATAGTGGTTTAAATGATGATTTCAGTTACTCATATTACTTTTACTGCGTCCGTAACTGCCTATGACACAGACAGTTACTGACATAGAGTGTAATATACACTGTTTTAGTTTTAGTGTTTCTTGATAACAGCTTTCGGTGGGTCTTCCGTGTCTTTCACCAAGTCGGACATTCAAAAGTTTAATAAAATGCTTAAAGTGTGAAAGTGACGTCATCTCCGAGATGCGAGTCGGCTCAGAGATGATTACAGAACGCAGCATAACTTCTGCATTAACCATCTACTTATGCAGACCTTAGAAATGTGACTGGACCAAATGGATGTAATTCTGATGAGTGAGTGATGAGAGTCATTTTAGGGTTGTGATACTAAAAAAAATATATCCAGTGATTTGCAGACATCTGTCACAATGCAATGGGCCATCTTCACTGAGAACTATAACTATAGCGAAAAGGATGACTGTCCACTTATGAAAGATAACATCCTGTAAACAGCAGTATCAAGGAACACGTTGCACGCTTCCTCTATGTCTGCAGCTCTGCTAACTTTGTTTTTTCACATTATAATAGAGAACAAAGTTCCAGCATCTTTGTAAAAAAAATAAAGAAATCACCTCTGTCATCCTGCTCCAATTTACAACACGTCAGTCTGTGAAGAGAGAGGAGCAACACATAAACAAACACATAAGCCAGGAAGGATTTTGATTAGCTGTCAACATTTTTATCATTCATCAAATTGCTTTTTTGTTCTTCTCTATTGATGTTGTTATAGGTGTAGACTCCACCATCCACTTGAACATGATTAATATGCTAAACTTTTTATTTTTCTGAGTGTTGGTGCTCCTTCAAAGAATAGTTTACCCAAAAATTAGGCCCTGTCCCAACCACTTCCACTTGTTTTTGCCTCTAGCACTTGGTTTTGTGTGTTCACACGTAGGGGTAGTTTATTGCAGTTTCTATCTTTACGTTACTCATCGCAACCAGTAAATCAATCGCTGGGGCTGGTGTCTGTACATCTGCATTTCCACTTCTGAAATTGGCTCCTACGTCATTGTGCTGACCCACTTTATCGGGTAAAATCTCAACCTAACACTTCTCCCTTAATCATGGAGGGGTGTCTAACTTTGGAGGGAACTTGAAACCAAGTGCTAGTGAGTCGTGCTGCAACTCGGGGAAACTTGATGAAGGGGACAGGACAAACAGCGATTTCTGTACAACTTTTAAGTCTATGAGAAAAAGTATTTTCAGGCCTAACAGTGTCACGTGAAGTTGCAATTAAACACGGTTTGGCCACAATGTCAAATTTGGCTTCTAATCAAGTCGCTCTTCCTGTATCCAGCAAACGTTATTCATCTATAATCTGGACGGCCCTGGCTCCAAATGTAAACAATGGCACCATAAGCAACTCTGGTTTTAATATAACATAACCCAATTAGCCAGTTGCAGGTACAAAATGACGAAGTGCTGATTATATGGAGGCTTTTCATCATTAACACCAAAATCCGACCTGAGGATCTACTACTCTACTACCTCAGGTTACTTATTCATGGTCTGATATGTTGGCAGTTTAGTGCATTTATAGCCTGTACTGAGCAGGTGCAGACACACGGGGCCCACAGATGACGGATCATATGAGCTTGTTTTTTCTGCCACAGGAGGAAATGTGATCTAGTCACCACGGCAACTGAACCCATGGGTGCACACGGGATTAAGTAATTAAAATCAAAGCCAAAAAGAAACTTCAACATTATTACTTATTACTCTCACATACTGCAGGCGTCTCGCAAAATTTACTGTTTATTTGAGTAATGAACTCATGGAGAGTAAATACCGCGCGCAGGAAGCTTGAAAATGACGGAGATGTTTTCGGTGGAAGTCTCTCTGCTATGAAATGTCTGATTCATCAAAGTTTAATTTTGACTGCTCAGATTGTGGATGAGGTGAAAGTGAGTGAGGCAAATAGCTCATGGATGCTTTCAGGCGTGTACTAAAAGTGCAATAAGAACAATTTAGTGAACGCTCCTCTGAACATCGGGTGCTATAAAAAAAAGGATATACATACCTGCGCTGAAATGTGGGCACAGCAAATCAGTTTGTCTGTGTTTAGGATTTCCCACCCAGGAGTTCTTACTGTCCCCTCATTGCTGATATATTCTCACTNGGATATACATACCTGCGCTGAGATGTGGGCACAGCAAATCAGTTTGTCTGTGTTTAGGATTTCCCACTCAGGAGTTCTTACTGTCCCCTCATTGCTGATATATTCTCACTAACCTCAGCCTCCCAGAGCATGAAATCATTCAGGCAGAATGACACAATGTTTTGCTGTGGAGCAGAAGTGCGAAGATTTATTCTCAAGCAGATAAACACAAGCTTGACTCTTGTCTCAGCAGCTGAGAACACACTTTCCGTTTCAACTGCAAGGAGAGTATGCACAGCAGAAAATAATCACAGAGGAGAAAACTAATGCAGCTAACTACCTTGTATATTCTACCTGCCAATCTTAATTAGGAGGGGGGGTATTTATGTTTTGGTTTTGATGTGTTTGAATGAAAAGTTTAAACAGAATTGAATTAAACAGAACAGTGATGTCAAACATACACTTCAGCCCCTGGATAAGTTTTACAAGTATGAAAATTGTGGTTAAGTATTTCAGTTTTTCTGCTGCTTCAGAGGTTTTCTCAATTATCATTTAGCTACAGCACATACTCAGGGATCACTCAATAGACTTTGGTTTTCTCCATCTTCAAAATGTGCAGGCCCATCAGCGAACAGAGGGAGGGTTGAACATGGTGACGTTGAACTCAGCCATTCAAGTTTGAATTTCTGGTGTAGTTGGAGCTCATAAGATGGATTTAAAGTTGTTCAGAAATCATAGTTTGTTCTGTTGCCTTCCCCGAGTTGCACGACTTTACACGAGTGAGGAAAATT
>JANJYP010034321.1:0-10215 GCA_024605115.1 Rastrelliger brachysoma
CATTTGATTCAGTTGCCATGAAAGTTTGCAGACTTCTTCCCAGAGGACCCACAGCATGCAAACCTTTGATATTTTGGACATTTTCTTTGAGGATCCTACTTCAGAAGATATGGCTATGTCCACTGTGTTGGAAAATGAACTGATGAAACTATCAGCAGACAGCAGCCTTAAGCTTCAGTTCACACAAGCTGACCTTGCTTCATTCTGGATACTGGCTGACAGTCAATATCCACCTCTGTCACAACAGCAATCAAATTTTTGTTGGCTTTCACTAACACCTATTTATGTGAGTCAGAGTTTTCCATTGTGACTGTCACAAACATCAAGGCAAAGAAGAAACTGAAAGCAACTTTAAACGTAACTCTGTGTATCAGCCTCTCACCCATCACACAACAACTTGATGTCATTGTTTCCCAGAAACATGCCAAAGTGACTCACTGAGGGCAAGCAGAATATTTCGATTGGTTATGAGAGTTGACAAAGGAATACCATATATTTACAGCCCATTTTATGTTTTCTCCTATTTTTACAATCAGAGGTATAGCAAAAGATTAACAACAATTGCTCTATGGCACAGAGGAATAGGTTATATCAGGCTTTAGCTATACTATACATGTTATTAGGATATCATCCTGTCAATAGTATTTTCTAAAGTGCATTTTAGGGTATCAAAACAAAATAATACTGGTTTTAATTCTGGAAACAGTAATGTGGAAACTGCTCAAGTGAAGCAAAAGCGATGCATTTTAAAATGAAAATATTAGTGTAGATTTTGCCAAAGTGACAAAAGTATCTTTCCTCGTTTTTGCTAACGCTGTGCTTGTCCAAACACGTTCCTGTGATGTATTTGTGACTCATTGCTGTAGTTGAGGACAGGGTGGGGCTGGCCATATGGAGGTTAGGGACATTTCCCGAACGGCTGGTGTGTTCCAGGACAAACCAGCCAGTGGTTGGAGCGTNTAGAAAGAGACTAATCAGAATGATAAACGACTGAAAGACTATCTTTTTTCCTTTTGGTGTGCGACGGTCATAGGTGACAGTGCTTCCCTCCCGGTCAGATTTTGTGTCAAAATCCTCTACTTTAGTAAAATCCAACAAGGCGCAGACAGAGCAGGAAAACTGACATGCAGTAGTTTAACTTATCACCTTGTTATAGTGATGCACAGTGTGTGTCAGTGCACCCTGACAACACTGTTCAGTTTGGAGACACTACTTAAACTTGTAAATAGGGATGGAACTAATAATTATTATTTTTTAATCTACTATTTTTTTTTCGCAATTGGTTCCAAACTCCCAAAATATGAAATGCACAGTACTGAGACATCAAAAAAAACAATCTCAAAGTTGAGATACTTAAACCAGCAATTATTTGAAAAATTGCTAATATTGTTGGATTATTAAAATATTTGACTAATTGCTGCAGCATTACTTGTTAACAACTCTAGCTGAAGAAATAAAGTGAGTGAACAGGAAAACTCAGGTTTTTAAATAATAATGAAGAAGGAGGGTACAATTGCCCTCATTATTTTATTCAGTTTAAAAACATACAGATAATCACAATGGAAATACAATATTATTTTACAACTATTGCATCTTCTCATGCTGTTAATATAGTGATGCGTAAATTACAGTCTTATCCGCAAGCACCATAGTTAATTTGCGGATCATGCAGATCAGGTGTTATAAAAATTAACATTCTGATTAATAGCAGATGGGTTGCAAGTGGTGAAATAATACATGATTAATTAAGAAAATATTAATTATATTCTCTTGAATGTGCACACAACAGAGAGTAGAGCAGAGTTGTGGTCCGCTGCTGCTCTTCAGCTTAATTTATTGCCAGGCATGAATTACTGTCTCCACTAAGCAAACTCACTATGGAGAATACTAAGAAATATAAAGACACTAATAACAATTATTTCTACAATTATACAAGATTGATTGGTGAAGAATAACTAAACTGAATGGTTATCAGTGACATAAATAGGACTGTAGCAAGTAGCATACATAGTACATTAAAATCAAAATATTTGCAATTTAAAAAATGCAATTACTGAAAGCAGCATCTTTAATCTTTATAATAGATTGTTAAAGAAAACACTACTACATCAACAGCTGATTTAGCAATTTGGAGGCACCAGACAAACTCCTTTTTATCTTCTGTCCCTTTCAAATATTTTATCAAATTATTATAAAAATGATTAATACAATAAAAATACTGGAGAATACATAATTCAGATTGAATTTTGAAAGAGAGGTATTAACAGCTTACTTTGTGTTTAAGGTAGAGCTCTAAATTCTGCCTATTTTTAAGTCCTGTGGCTTTTCATAAGTAAGATACATGTATAATGAGTCAGAATAGTAACATTAATCAACATTTTTCATCTCTAAACATCACAATAAATCTAAATCTATTTAAAGCCCTTTTACTTAGGGGGCATTTCTGCACCTGTACAGCATCACAGACAAGAAAATAGTGGATTTCTAAAATATACAGAGGTCTTTTAAGTTATTTCTTTAAATAGAGCAAAATAAATATAATAATTTATTTCCTCAATATGTTAATGGTATTTTTCATTGACAACAAACAACTATAGATTATAATAAAGTAAAGAACAACATTTGGATTTCAGAATGCTTCAGGACAGTTAAAATAGTGTTATAGTATAGTTGGGGGATTTCAGTGAAAAAAAGTTAGTCAGATCCCTGAATAGTGTTAAGTGTAAATGAAAGTAAGCAGACAAAACTATACAAAAAGAGAAAAGATTTCAGCAGAGGACAGACGCAAGGTTATATTTTAAAGGCAGTCATACATGACTCTGACATTTTCTAAATAAAGAAAATCAATTAATTGTAATTGAGAGAACATCTACTTGATATTTGCACATGACCAACTTGCACTTATGCCTATGTGATGCCATTTCAAGGGGCAAGTTTCAGAGGAATGAAAATGACTCACTAATTAGACAGTGACAAAAGTGCAGAACGGCAGTCTGGTTTGGTTTCTCACATAGATCTGAAATGAATATCAATTTAGTGCCTGGCATGCAAATCCAAACTATATTGAAATACAAGAGATTGCTTTTTCATCTAGCTATCTTCATCTCAATAGAGGAAATTTATTTTTGTGCAAATAAATTCATTCACTGAGAGCTTAATTAACCAGTGATTCATGATTTGGGTTAAGCCCAACTCTCCTCAGAAGAATCTAATTTTCTAGGACAACATTGATTCTTTTTTTCTTCTTCAAATACATCCTCTCTTTTTTCTCAACTGATTAGTAGAGAGCACATCTGGCGTATGGTTTCCTGTCTTAACTGGATACAGAAATGCAGAATCATATGGAATTAAAAGTTCACTCAAAGATGCATCCTGTTAGCCTGGTCAAGACATACTGTATGCCACATGCCAACTGCAACGCCCGGGTTCGATTTTCTTAGTCACATGTCATCACACCATTTCTCTCTCCACTTTATTTCCTGTTCTCACCACTGTTGCTATAATAACAGTATAAACTGCTCCAAAAAATCTATCTTTATATTTAAAAAAGACACTAATTTTTAACTAGTCATAAGAAATACAAATCAGAAACATCATCTGTTCCAGATTCTTTATCACTTTTACGGTTGATAGTATTATGCATTATGTAAAAACCTGTAGGTGAGGTGCACCTAATCAAAAACTCTTGACTTAGAAATGAAACCTATTTACTTCCATCCACAATTTTCTTAATTAATGTATTAGACTTCATCAGGCAAAACTTAATGTCAATAAATATGTTTTGCCTGGTGGGCAGTCTAAAATCTGCTATCACAACTGAATATAAAAAATCATATAAAACAGTAATTTCTCATTTTATTTTATGATTGAGTATTCGTAGAAAATGATCAACTATTGTCCTGAAACTATCTGTTTAAATACAGGGCACATAATTAGTACCAGCAAAATGCTAACCATCAGGCCGCTGGACAAAAAATAATAATTTTACAGCTGGTTTGAATATGTGCAATAACATGATTAAAGAGGTTAACTAAAAAAAGAAAAAAAAAAAGAAAGTAGGCTTTTTAACAACTGTTCTTCTTACACTGGAGGCAGTAAGTGTTGATATTTTCTGATACTGTTGTGTTTTGGTGACATTTTGCCAGTACAGTATAATACTTTACCTTTCTATACAGCTTCAGGTGGATTATTTGACCTTTTATATACGGTATCTGCTGTGGATAAAGAGAGGTTGTTCAAATACTGTCCAGACTTTCTTGTCATAACAGAGCTACACAAACATTCCATTCTTCAGGGTCATTATACTGTACAAAAAGCAAATGATTCCAAATATTCATTCATCTCAACATATTTATCTTGATTTGTAATTGTAGGGCAGGACATGTTTAGGCTGATTTTGCATTGTGCTGTTAAAGAAAACACAACATCTTATCTCTTAGATACAGAGAACAAAACATCTGACTAGGGAAGCCCAAATCAAGTGTTGTACTGAACCAACAAATCCAAATATCTTTTATCCATGATTTTTTACAGATGCCTCCAGCTACAGATACAGGTTTACATTGACCCCCTTGGTTGCCAAGGATGCCAGATACCTATTCTAGCATGATGCTTCTGGGAGGAGTAGTGATTGAGGTACACTCACAGCCTCACCATCTGGAAAAGCTCTTCAGCCAGGCAAACATCATCTCCCGGAAGATCTCCCAGGCCACTCCCTGCTGCTGCAGACCTTGAACCACTTCCACATGTCTTTGTGGAAGATAATATTCCTCTGGTTTGATGGCATAACAATGTTGCATAACATCATGTTTTAGAAAGAAGACATTGAGCTCTCCCAGGGCCATGTTAGGAAGCTGATCTTCCTGGTCCAAAAGCCCTTCACAGAGAGTACAGTAAGAAACAAGCACAGTAGGCGATAGATATGTGAGGCCTCCAACTAATTCCATTCACCAGCCGGAGAAGTGCCAGAGAAGGACCAAGTCCCCTGAAGTTGTTAATCCCTCCACTGGTCATCTTCTCATCTACTACCGTTCAATCTGCACCTCTCCACAATATACAATATGACCTCCAAAGCAATAACTCAACTACAAAACCTATGTCCTCAAAAAAAATCTTTTTTCCTTGAAAGTGAAATTTTGCCACCAATGATACACTACGTAGGTCAGCTAAAATTACCAAACACTGATTCAGATAACATCAATTCTGCCTTTTTAACGAAATTGCTCTATAAATACATGTCTGATCAAAAATGAGGACTAATACTGCATCTTAAGAGCAACTACAATGAAACTTTTGCATCACACCCAGAGGGCTGGCTACGGGCATGCAAATTTTCAGTGTGCCATCGCGCGAACACGGTTGGAGGATAGTACTACCCATGGAGTCCAGTATAGGGTGAAGCCTGTGTGAGATATAACAAACATTGAACATTGCATTCTGTATATAGGAGAGTTATTTTAAGGGTAACTGTTCTAATTATGCCAAAAATTCTCAACACTCTTTTAAATAATAAATATCTGAGTGAGTTTAGTAAATCAATGAATTTACTAGTTGATTTTATCTGATAAGTTGAACTGCTTCTACAGTGTATGCTGGTTGTTTCCATGGGGTAATGTTTTAGTGGAAAATTAAATTAAAGTGCTAGTTCAAAATACATGTTGTAGTTAGCAGCTTTCTCTACTTGTCAGGAAAAAGGGTAATTATTGAATATCTAACTTAGACCCAATTTGTCACACACAAATTTCTATTTGCAGAAACTGTGGTGTGGCAGTATTTAAGGAAAGTTTTCCATTTGGCTACATTGTGCTGTCACTTGTAATAATACTATCCACATTACAGACACTCCTGAACTCTCTTTCGGCAACTTCAGGGCACTTTGTTTCTGCATGCAAATAAAACAACTTTCTTCGATGAAAATTGAACAGATAAAGAAATGAAAAAACAAACAGGAGAGAACAAAATAAAGCAGGAAGAGAATCCAGAGCAATAAAGTACCACTGCTGGCTTGATAAGTCTGCTGAAGAGACTGACAGCAAGTCACAAGGGGACCTCATTTGCTGGAGCACAAGCAGCGGTAATATTTATCAATGCCCTGGGCTGTGTTGGACATTTGCATCTAATATTATGTTGGCCAGATATTTGTGCTTTCAAATGCTGGGCTTCTTTTGCATTAAGTCTCTAAGTATTTCAGTCACTAAAGTATATTATGCTTGGCTAGCTTAACTATCAGACATTAAAAGTTCTGTTTTACTGCTGAGCCTGTTTCTGGTTATTCTGTGGTGTGATTAACAATGAATCAAAGCCCAAAAAATCTGGTCAATATAGTGTCCCAAGTGACACAAAACCCCTTGCTAAAATGGTTAAAAACATAGGAAAATGGAAACTATACGTTTACATTTAATACTATTCATGAGTTACAAACAGAGCCTAGTACTCTAGGGAACTATGGCAGTGGTACCAATCGGCGGACTAAATCTGAAATTTAGGTGAGTAGTTGTATTTTAGCAGCACCTCAGATGAAGATACATTCTGTGTATTGTATCAGTCCTTTGTACTATTTATAAATCACTAACGACTAAATGAGATGGTACTCTATATTCTGAACTCATACACACTCTTAATCGCTCTCCTCAGGCGAATGTAGTAGCATAATTTCCCGGTCTGGATAAGACTGATGGACAGACAATGCTGTCCAAGCAAAGGCAATCTACATATTGTAAAGAGTGGAGAAAAGGGCAATCAGATAACCATTTAGTTGCCAAAGACAAATTCTCCATAACAACAACAGCAATGCAGATTAATCACAATTACTTACAATATGAATACCTGTTACATGAAAAATGAGTTATAAATAGAGCTGTAATTCATCTGATAGGTTATTAAAGAGAGGCAATAATTGCACAGATTCATTTGGCATGGCTTGTGTGCCACATTTTTTTAGATTGCAAAAGCATGTCTGCACTATTTTTCACTTTACTAACATATACCAATGCAAACAGTATCAAATAGCAATTTTATAACATAACTTATGGAAACAAGTATGGAGGAGAATCTGGATCAAATGAGACCTCATTTTTGAATAAACCAAAGTGTTCATAATAAATACAATAATGTCCACTACAGGAAGATTTAATGAATTTGAAAGAATAATCATAATTATTTTTTTTCTTTTGTTTCAGGGTTTTGTTTTGTTTTTTTACCTTTAATTTGCAATTATTTTCAACACACATACAGTGTGCCATATTTACCTCAGAGTTACTTAGTGGAGCCCCAACAATATTGCATTTTTAAAGTTTAAACCAATATCGGTATATGAGAGTTCAAGAAACCTGATGATGACATCAGCTGACATTCATACAATATAAATATTTTTGATAAAAATATTTTAAATTAGATCTTTTAAAAATGAACATACAGTGTGTACTGAGTGGAAGATCTTTTATGTAGTCTTATTTATCGATTGATACTTATTGTCAATATGCCTAGTGAATAAATGAATGACATTATACTGACAATTCACCAGTCATACAATACATATATATCATAACTATACTACCTATACACTTCAGTTATATGCGAGCCAGCTCCATTTGCTGAATGAAGGCCAATCTGTATGCATTCACATGGGCATATCTTTATCCTCCAACTACTGTGACCAAAACTACTTCCACTCTGTTCCACTCTGCCCTCATTGAAATGACTGGAGGCGGCATGTTACCGCATGGTGATTGAAAGTCCCTTTACACCTATGGGCCATTTTTCAAACATATACTAAATTTAAGGGGGACAGGTTGCACCCGTTGAGTCACTGACTTAATATGTTCAAAAATATTCTAAACTTTCATTTAACTCCTGTCAAACACAGTTGTATATTTGTGGTGGCACTAATGTGGAGCTATGTTGGGCCACTGAGCCACAGCAGGAAAAAACTGGGAATAGAGAAAGAAAAGTATAGTAATAAGTAATATGTTACATTGGTTTATTTAAATAATAAATAATAAGCAAAATATAAACATAACAGCAACATTGTTTTTCTATGAGCAACAGCTGTACTGTAAGGAAAGTTAATGAAAACTAACACTTTTGTTAATAAAACAGCTAAAACAGGTACAGCTGGCAGACTGTAGATGGAAGTTTCACCGCAGAGCCCAAATAAACCTAGTTTACCAGCTTCAATTGTTGAGCTGCCACAAGTTTAACACATGCTGTCACAAGAGTAACTCCCCTTAGTTGTTCTTTGAGGGAGGCAACATTAGCTAAAGGAGACAAGAAGTTTTCTGGCTATGCCTGAGGTGCGCAACATTGAAGCAATTCATCTTCCAAAAAATGCCTAAAGTCATCAGTATGGGAGCATTTTGGATACATAAAGAACGGCCAGGGGGTTGTTAAAGAAGACAGATCTTGGATTTGTCAAACTTGTCAAAGAAAAGTTGCTGTTAAATGAAAACACTGAACTTAATGCAACATCTTTAAGTTCACCATCCAGCAATACTGCTTAAGTGAATGTAAAAAATACTAAGTAATAGCAAAGTTAAAAAATCATTACTCCAGTGGTATGTTACTTCATGAAACATTGAGTTGGTAGGGAATTAAATATGTCATTTACAGTACAGTCAATGAAGTAGCAATGAGTAAAGATTTGGGCTTTCAGTACAACATAAACTGACAGCAACAAAGCAGGGAAAGTTATAAATTAACACTCATCAAAATGGTGTGCAATTCCCTCAAAGGAATTCATTGTAAGCATTTACATCCTGTTGCTTCCTCCTATCTGCATTTAATAAATGCTGGAGTGGCAAATAAATATGCTCAACATAAAAGACTTAACATTAGGAACTTGACTTGGAGCACTATACCATGGGATCTAATTAAATGCATTTCACTGATTAATAACACTTGCATAAGAGATATTCTTGATTTCTTACTTTCATTTTTAATGAAATTTAAAAAACACAAAACAATAATAGGCCTGATTTTTTCAGGCCACAGGTAAAATTAAATTAATTGTTAAACAGATTTTTTTTAAAGGGCATGGATAAGAGTTGATAATACAAACTACAACCTACATTAGTAATATATTGCTCTAGGGGATCAATAGAGTTCATCTTAGATTTAAATTAATGATAATGATAATAAAAAATACAATATTTTAGATATTAGAAATGAACAAATTATTACTACTACAGTGCCATACAGATATTGGTTAAAGCTGAAGTTCGTCTTGGCATGGGTTATTTATTTCCATTTTTTTAAATAAATTTACTTTTAGCCTAAGACTACTTCTGGCACTGCTACAGAACCCCTGGCGAAGTGTTCATCTTATGTTCTCTCTTCAAAACAAAATATGTTCATATATTTTGAATTAGATGAATTCATAATAATAAAGAAATAGTGGAGCCATGATTTTTCCCTGACTATAACTGTAACTTTAGAAAAATGAACATTTTCTGAGGTAAGGCACTGTACTTTCATTTGATTCATAATTTTACCACCTATCAAAAGATGCCAATGAGGTCAACATGCTTGGTATGTCATTCTGAGGTGTATCCAAATTAATTCATCTGCTATAGCCATAAAAGGTTTACATATTTGTCATGTTTGGGAAGAAAATAAATCTATTCATTAAGTATAATATATTTGGAGTTAAAAGACACAGTATGAAAGTGGTTACATTTTAGCTCTAAATATTTGCCCTAATATCATGATGTACATACTTCCCATTTAAGAGTAGTTATGAGTTTTCTGTGACATTGGATTAGGTGTTCCACCAAACACCCAAAGCCATGTCTATCCTGAGGGTGAACGAGCACCCACAGAGCTTTAAGAGCATTTGTTTATCCTGAGGGTGGATACGGCTTTTGGTCAAAAGTTGCTTCAAATTGTTAGAAAACTAATCTTTAAAGTCATAGGATGTTTTATGATAACTTAAGTGCTCTGCATAATAAAATAGCACTGGATTACAAAAAATAAATACATAGTACATCACATACTCATCTCTGAATCAAGACGCAGAGACACTGCAATAGGCAACAAGTACATACAGCTGGGTTGATTGTTGGGTAGTAGATTAATTGAGTCCCTGGCGCAATTACTCAGACGGGACAGCAGGCAGACACAGATCCTCAGCATCTCTGATTATGTGGTGTTTGTGCGGTGAAAGGGGTCATTAGTCACTTTCACCATGGCAGCTGGACGTCTTCCCAAAATGCTGCGTTT
>JANJYP010034333.1:0-46921 GCA_024605115.1 Rastrelliger brachysoma
AGACTGAGTGGAGAACCATGGCACTTGTAGAAATGGCAGTCTGCAGCTGGCAAGAGTTACTGGGAGAAAAAGGAGATTTATGGTCATGCTGGTCCAAATTGAAACTCAGTCTTGATTGACCACTTCCAATTGAAAGCTGACCTCTGGGTCAACATGGAAAGATTTCATCAGGTACTGAGGTTTCAGCATGTTAGAGCAAAGTGAAAAAAACATGTGCAACCATCCATCTTGAAAATGATCCAGTGTTATCAGTTCTCTGGGCAAAAGGACGCAGTTTTTTTTTTTTTTTTTTTTTTTTTTCATAAAGGAAACGGTTGCCTCAGTGCAATCCATGGACCTACCCAGAAGGTTGTTCAGTATCTTAGACCACTACAGTGATAATAAATGAAATAAAACCCAAGTAATCCTGTACGATAACTTAAACTGTGCAGTTGGTACTATCACATTACTGGTTTCAGAAAGAAACAGGAACAGTTAAAAGAGAAAACTATAGAGAGTAACAAGACTGACATGCCTCTGTGAGCTTATTATTGTGCTCATCCAACATTTGCTCTCTATATCGTGCATCTTTTTTTTTTTCTTTGGTAAACTATTCTCTGGTAACCAAAGACATTTTTAGTTTACTGATATTTTTAAGTCTCCAAAGTCAATTTTTCTATCATCAAAAATGACTTAATTGATTTGTATGTTTGTTTGCCTCCATTATAATGTTTGCAGCATTTTCACTTGAAAAGAGGGACAGGCATTGACCGGCAGAGCAATGAGTATCTAATTCATCACTCTCCGCACGACTTGCCTACAGGGCCAGTTTAATTTATTTTCACTTCACCACTTTGAAAACTGTTGGCTCAGGCTATTCTAACATATTCATAAATCTTCTAAGATAGGCTCATGGCTCTTCCGAGATAGGCTCTTGAGGAAACTGGAGAAGTAAAGAGAAAAGAAAGAAAGCATGTGTTGGGGGTTGAGAAAAGCAAATTAGTTTGCTTTTTGTTTTGGTGATAATTTATGACAGCCATAATGAAGGTGATTGGGTCCTTGTAATATAATGGCTTGTGAAGGTTTCCAGGGCGTTTACTTTGCTTTGGCTGACTTATTACATGTAACCAGTTTGCTGTTTTCAACCAGATGTGTTCTATTTGTAGGTTATATAAAATTGCACAAAGACTATCACAATCTTTTGTATAACATAATGAAAGCCCCTACTGTTTCAATTCAAATAAGACCATTAATGAAAAATATTAGCAAATGGCTATATCAAGGACATTAAAATGACCACTACTAGCTGAATCATATAATAAAAGTAAACAATGAAAACCCCAACTGTTTAATTACCACATGATAGTCACCTCTTTCATTTAATTGTCAGCCTTTAATGTGTTATTTGCACTTTACATCCCAGTGGAGAATCCAGCCAAACCAATATCACTGGGTTTTCTAAGCTTTAGTCTGGAGAGAGGACACACAAATAAAATAAATTAATGTCGGAGAAATATTGGGCATTTAAATCCCCTACTAAAGTAAAGCTACATATTGTGGAACTTTCATTCAGTCTGAACTGGAGAAAGTAAATAAGCTGTTCTTCTTAAAAAAAAATAAAAATTATGTCTCATTGAGTCACATTGATTAAAAATTTAAGTGTGGGTTAATTTTTTGTCTTTTGAATTTGTCTTTAGCTCACATGATAATTTATAATAAAATATAGACCAATTATATCATATTGAGGGACATCTGTGTGTGCAAGTGAGAGAGAAGAAGAGAGGAGATAATACATTTGTTCTGACGAAGATCAATGAGCTCACCTTGCATGGCAATAAATATGTATGCTATTAACTAATCCTGATGCCCTTGTGCACTGTAGTTGGCTGGCAATAAAACTGTGCATATAGTTTGCATGTATGCAATAAACATGCCAAAATGTAAAACTGAAATTTCCACAATCACATTAACTTAAAGAAATGGAAAGTTTCATGTGTGATAGATCAAAGCTATGCAAAGTCATGCATGAAATCTAATGTGGAAAAAAAAATCGTTCCAGTGCCATCTTTAATTCTGATGATTGCTAGAAAGAGAAAAAGAAAAAAAAGGAGGAAGCACAAGGTATTGGTTAATTTGCCAAACAATTTGCAAAGCAAAACTGTGGGAGAGAAGAGGACTGAGTTTAGGCTTTGATAGGTAGTTCCCTTGATGTCAGATTCCACTACAGCAGTCTAATCTAAATCTAAGTGAAAGCAGAGGGAATATCCAGGGAGTGTCATATCCGCATTGTGTTATCTGTGGCTCACAGCCCCACTAGCTCACAAAGAACGGACCACATGGGTGAGAAAGAGAGAGAGAGAGAAAAAAAACATTCCCTTTTAAAAATTTGGATCTTTTGGAAATACATTTTAGTGTTTCCATGAGAAATTTGACCATAAATAAATTCACTTGCATATTGAAAATGCCCATTTAGCCTGTTAAATATGTACCAAAATGCTGTCTCAGACCATTCCAAAGCTAATCCCACCAAAGCAAATCACTCACTAAGCAGTGAGAAATGTTTGGTTGCAGGTTTGTAATTATTTTCTTGTGTATATTTTCTAACAAAGTTTTGCAGTCACATATGTGCCTGAAGGTAGATAAAGTGCTGAGGGTTGGAATGAAAAAAGTGGGAAAGGAAAAAGGCATGATTAAAAGTTTAATTAGAAGAATGAAATGGAGTGGGTTTTCTATTACTGCATCATTGTTGTAACTCATGTGGTGCCGCATACTAATATGATCCCCTATTTAATTCATAAGCAATTAAAATAGCTGCTCTAGATTAAGGTTTTTGTAAGTTTATTCATTTTCCAAAGATAAAGGGGGTGCAGAACTATTGTGCATTAAGTATTTAAATATATATTAAATAAGTCGTCAGAGATGTTGTGACATCATGCTTTAAGAGTTGAAAAATATCAACTACGTGTAATAATGTTAAAAAAAAGACAAAAAGAAAAGAAGAAAATAGTCAGAGAACAGATAGTCTAAGTAAAAGAATGTGTGGTGAAAAGGACCATTTTAGGAGCACAAAACTGAGCTGACAAAGAGTTCCAAATTTACTCAACATTGCTAATCTTGACTAATCATAAATGGCTACCGTAGGAGATCACGTACACACACACACATACACACACACACACACACACACACACACATACACACATATTCTAATATAACGACTGCAACACACTGTAATTTTGCACCTTCTAAAAGTCGAATTTAAAACCTGTTCAGTTTGGCAATTTCCTCATCCCCTTATTCAATGCCATCTGAGAAATTACTTTGATTCTTCACTTGCGATGTGGTGACAGGTATAATGACAAAAGCACTTTGGTTGATTGACTGATTCATTGATTAATTAATTACACTAATTTTCAGGCTTCTTTTAATCTGTGGCGTGACTGGATCATCTCAGTTTGATTTATACAAACAAAAAAACCTCATCATTCATTTTATATTGACCCATGACACAGTCCCATTAATTCAGGCCATTTTAGCTTCTGTCTCTTTAAGGCCACCCTCTCAAGGAGCTGGAATCACATCCAAAATGTGAGTGTTCAACATAAACAATGCATAGGTATGTCTGGCAAGGTAGTTAGTATAACATAATATGGAAACCTGGGTTTACAGCTTGCAGGGAGCATTTCAAGAGATATTAAGATTAGAAAATTTGACTATAATTAACATGGATATCTGACATCATAACAATATACAAATAATGGAAAAGTGTAATATATATTTTTAATTTATTTATTTATGCCAAGTAACATTATTCTGACATTATTCAAGACCATAATGCTCCCTAGCTATATCCAAGTTCCTGAATAAATGCATAACATATGTACTAATGCTGTATGTATGACAATAAACTGTATATTCTGTCTGAAAACATATAAACTTCACAAGCAAACATTTATAGAAATTCATAGATGTATTAAATTAAAATGTCAGATGTATTAATTAAAAAATATTTAATTATATATGTTAACAGGAAACATTACCTATGCAGCATTATGCTTCTTCAAAAAAGACATTTGCTGTAGCAAATTTGTTGCATATAAACATCATTTCTACATGACAGGGTTGCCACACTGGTAGTGATTTAAAGAGCTGTCTCAAAAAGATGTTTTCCACCCACCCTCACTTCAAAAAGAGAAGAAAAAAAAACATATATGCAGAGGTGGCTATATGAATCTGCCATAAAAACCTGAATAATGAGGTGGTGAACATTTGTACAAGTCATTTTTTATGTAAGTTATTTACCCCACAGCCATGAATGTATTCATCTGGACTGGAAGTCAGTCTGCTTGTCAGGCAACACTATATACTTGTGTATTCTGACTCAGCTAGTGTTAAGAAGCCTATTGTGTTGCAACTACATTGGCTAATCTCTCACATTTTTGTTTACCGGTGCATATGTCAGTTAGGATTAACTTGGCACAGAATTCTTCTTCAGTTTTAGAGCGAACCACAAATCATCTGCGTAAGATATTGTTGTTGCCCCGTGTCCGTATTTGTATGTATCTGCAAAATTTCATGAAGATGTTGCAAAAGCCTTCTTTGTTTTCAGCTTTCTGACTCTACAGTGCTCATTTTAACTCTAACCAAGTCATTTTTGTGACTAAACCTAATCAAACCTTAACTATAGCATTGCCGGATCATAAAATTGATTAATTGTATTCAATAGGAAATGTGTCATCTTGTCAATAGGGGCATTAGACCAGCAAATGTTTATTATTCTGTTTACAAACAAGGTATGTTGCTATTTATTTTGAAGGAATTGTTCCTAGAATATAGAAATATAGATGTTGGAAGCCTTCATTGGTTATTAACAACAACATATACAGTTATTCATAACTGACTGTAAGATTGTAAAATAACAGCATTGCATCAGAAGTAAAGGTCTGCTCTTCCTTCTACTTCCCTTTGATGTCAACCTGTGACCCATTACCTCACTAGAATATGTGTGCATATCCCTCCAGTTCTTTCCTGATTGAATGCACCAAATGTTCAATATAATGACATGGTTGAACACTGTGAAGTCCTGTTCAGTGCGGTTCTTTATTTAAACCTCCTCCCTTACCTCAAAGTCTTTTCTGTACACTTTGAACCAAATCCTACAAGGAGGGCCAGAGTAAACAGATACTACCACATACAAGAATCTGCAGCAGTTATATACAAAACTGTTGACATGTCCATACTGTTTAATGTTTCTTTAAAGGAACATCTGAGTGACTTATTTTCCCTTAAGGCTTAACTATATCTGTGGAAAAAACCCTGTGAAATCCTAAATGATCCTTCATCTAAAATGTTGTATGATGCGCATATTTTTGCTATTAGATAGAGCTTCCAGTGATCCGTGATCTTCCATTCCGGCCAGATGTGACTCCTCCCCACAGTTTAAATGCCTGAAGCTTGCATTTTAGCTAATTGTCTGGTAAAAGGTCAATAGGCATTTGAAAATGAAACACATGGTGGGTGTTCATCTGATGTGCCGAGAGCTGCTAGTGCATATTAGAGTAGGCCTGGGCCCAGCCTGTGTTTTCCTCCTCAAGGGATAGTTTGTGAAGTCCATTTATGGTGTGTTGTCAAAGAAGAACACAATACTGTCAGAGCTGTTTTTGGGGCACTAGCTCCAAAAAGCAGACAAAGGATGCAGTAAATCTGCTCTGTGCCAATTAAAGGCCATCAGCTGCTTTTGTAACCACTATAAGAGTCACAAGATGTTCCAAATGATTTGACTATTAACCTCCAGTTTTCTACATATCCATTTTTTTATTGGATCAAAACATTTTAAAACATTGGCTAATGCTAAATGGTGCCTTATATAGTGAATGTATGCATTGTTCAAGACAACTGTCACGTTCATTTTTTAAAAGTCCGTTTCTTTTTCAAATCAGCTCACACTATGGAGGCAGTGCAGAATAAAGAAAGCAACTGTCATATAAAATGGGACCCTTTGGCTCCTGAAATGTAATGTTTATATTTTTTATAGAACATCTATGACATACTTGGAGGTGAGGTGAGATAAGAGAATCCATTTTCATACATACACTATTGATGGGAGTTTTTTGTTGGCTGGCGTCAATGACCGTCAAACACATCACCTCTCTAAAAGTGTTTTTCCCATCATAAGGTTTTGACAGTCTAGTTATGGAGTAAATTACTGTACTGTATTAGCCTGTACTGTACATTAAAGCACACATACTGGAATGTTAGAAAAATGTTTAAATTCTATCTGGTTACTTAACTAAAATATTGCTGTTGTCATGTACATATACCATTTATGTGATTAAAAAAATCATATGCTCATTATATGGAGACATACTGTATATATACATTTACAGGGACAAAGACATATTATTGTGTTGTTATAATACAACAACTGTGAAAATAATGCACTTACAGTCAATCAGTGCCCATGTTAATAGTTACTGTGCAGAGACTGAGAAAAGCATTTCACAGTTTAATTGTTCACTTGTCCCCTTTAATGTTGAGTGTATCTACAAGGCTAAGTGTGTGTTTGTTGAAAATAGCGATAACAAGGTTTTGGGTAGGGCACTTGCATCTATATGTTTCACCTATCTTGATACATTAACATTCAATTTCAATGTGCTGCGACTACCACTAATTGCTGCAGCAACTGGCACTATTTATAATACCTCTGTGACAATTGTGGTTACATTGTATGCCCGAGCATCCATGCAGTACTTCTTTGCATCTACCCCAAACCTCAGTAGTAATTAGTGGAAATATATATTTGTTAAACTGGGTGTGTGCATGTATGTAGTGGGATTCTGATTACAGTTTTTCACAATTGCTAAAACACAGTTTTTGAAACTCTACCTTTTTCTCAAAACTGAACACAAAAACTATTTTTCAAACTACATTCTCAAAACCCTTCAATCCAGGGACGAAACTGAATAATCACCTCAAAACACTTTTAAACTAACAAATGGTCTCATCATCATTCACAAAGCAGTCAAAGTTAAAATCCTGCAGAGCAGTGATTACACAACACAGCAAACAATGAAATGCACAGTTTTCAGGGCAGGGCACATATCTCTTGGAAGAATGTTTATCCATTGTAATCGACAAATAAAATATTACAAAAATGAATAAATAAATAAAAAAAATAAAATAATAGTACACAGGACTGATTGCTCAATGGGCCCCATCACGACTTTGGTCTGGGTCAGGCAATCATTGGGCATGATTCACAAGTTTTATCAATTTTGAGTCATATGGCCAGATTTACTAAGATCCCAATTTGCGTGTGGGTCTGAACCCTGCTTTGCGGGTGATTTACTAAGAGTGTTTGCGTAAATGATATCAGGCGCAAACTTGTTGGAGACACGTCTATTTGAATGAGGCATTTGCGTGTTTCTTGCAGCATGAAGTGTTTGGACAGATGAAAATGCAAAGTAAAATTAGACCCTATAGAATTAACTACAGCAAAGAAGTCTGACGGGAGGAATACTGTTGATAAAACATGCAAACAGTTGAAGTGAACAGAACATATAAAGACATCAGAAGAAGAACAAAAGAAAAAATGGTGTATAATCATACCTGCCAACATTTGAGTGATATAATCCGGGAGATTATTTGCATGTTTTTATCACAATAAAATACGATTATCACAGTAACACTGCATTTACTGCAATAGCAACAAACACGTTAAACTACTGTAAACACTCCACCAAGGTAGCTCAGCCTTTCAGATACTTCCTGAAAATTTCATATGGGTGTGATATCTAAAAAAAAGAAATGGAAAATAAATACGCGGCTAAGGTTTCACAAAGGCATATGCTTTTATAATGAAAGTCCTATTCCTAAATTCCTACTTATCCCTATATATTGTAAGCTACAAGCGCATTAATAGATCTTACAAAATCACACATTTTGGGAATAAGGCATTCAGATGACCACAACTTCTATCCTTTAAACACAGCACTGCAATTGACCATCTAACTCATTTTCAGCCAGTATACTAGTTTAACGAGCCATTAAGGGCAGAAACATTAACTTGCTGAACACACATCATAAAATTATCTCTGACATATAACAACAAAAATGACATGCTCAACTTAGCATAAATAACTGAAAATATATGTTTATATTTGCCCCAAATTCAGTAGACAGAATACCATCACTGCTGTACTGCCTGCAGCAACTATTAGATACCAGCCAAGCAGACAATCTCTCAATTACCACATGGCACTAAGATGATACCCTCAGCAGCTCCACCTACTGGCCACACAAAGGGCAGTACACAGGGTTTCTGAGCAAATTCTGCACAGTAATTACATTATATGCCGTTGCAAAATGTAGCAAACGCAATTACCAAAAATACTGTAGCTACTATGTAGTGTCGTCTTGGCAATGGCCCAAATTCTCCTAACAACTAGAACTATCTGGAAATGCCCCAATAACTGCATGAAACACACTAGCACCAGATATCTGGCAGCCACCTCACAGCCACATTGCACTCACTTAGCAGTGTTCTACCATTTAGCCATACTGGGGCAATGCTTAAAGGTGGATGCTAATACATTTTGCTTTCACAGCAACTATACAGCAACTTGGATGTTGAGAATTAACCTTGTAGAATGAATGATAAAAAAGCCATATAAGGCAAAAATTATAATTCAAAGTAGAATACTTTATATACATCTTAAAACATGTCTGGTAGGAATTTATGTCAGCAAATGGTTTGAAGTTATAGAAAAAACATGTATTTCATTATTATTTTTGTTAAAATACTTGAAAGGACAGCTTAGGTCATTTTCAACATGCAGCGCTGTTGCTCAAGCTACCCAAGACATGCCATTCCCAAAGAATTTTCATCTGCCATCTGGTCCAGAGCTAAGAGTTTGCACGCTAACCCATGGGGACAGAATTTTAAACTGTGTTTTTAACATATTAATATACTCCATATCTTACCTCAAAAGTTATGAAATATCAGCAGACACCTTACAACACAGCATGTATGACTCAAAATGAATAAATTGTCATTAAAACTGCTATGGGAGACCTTCATCGGCTGCGTCTTCGGTAATGGTTTCTTGATTTTATGTTTGTGTTTGCAGACACAGAAGAAACGATAAAGCCTATGGACATAGCCTCATGTATCCTTATATAAGTGCTTATTTTTCAAAAGTGAGAGCCCTAATGATTAAGAATAATAAGACACAACTTTATAAGGCAATACCCAATGCAGCCATACAAATGAAACTCTTCTAAAGCTGAGCTGAACAATGCAAAAATTCATATTCTTCAAAAGCATGAGACAATTCAGACCAGGCCCTATGATCTAAGTGAATGAAAAGGTTTGACCTATTCTCAAGAGAACAACATCTATATAACTCCACATGGCAAGCGTAAGAGGCATGCATACATACTTCACCAAGGGATAAAATAACACTAATTGTTACACTTGTACTTTCGCTCATGACAGAATGGGTGAATTAAATGATTGGATCTAATTATAAATATATTTCAGCAGTATAGACCTTAAAAGCTCTCCATTGACTAGATGCCTCTTCATGGACTGTGTGAAGTGCCATCATTTTGAAGTGCACTATGCCTATTGAAGAAGTTACACCATCAGCTGTCTTTCTAATTAAAGGCAAAGGCGCTAATTACTGTTAAAAGAATACATTTCAGGAGGACTCTCAGCCCCTTTCCTCAACCCTCACTCGCCATAAACTAGCCTAATACAAAACTGTAAGTTGGAAATCTGAAAAGGTTTTCAATTCTCTTTATTCAAGTTAGTTATTATCAAGCCAAAAGAAATACATTTTCCAGGCCTGTCATCTATCAGTTGAGTGACAAACAGTCTTCAAAGCACAAGGCTTATGCATTTGGTGGTGCATGACAATAAAGCTTTCCTAAAAACCTATAGAGTCCTTTGAGTAAGTGGCAGCAGAGGACTTAAAAGTGTTTCTTTGACAAACCATTTAGTTCCCTGATTTTCGAGGACAAGTAATGATCCTCTTCAGAGAAGAATGGGAGGGTAGTGGGGCTTGGAGACAAAATGCGTCTCTGAGATTCTCCAACTGGTTTTAATATTCTACGTAAACTCATATTAATCAAAGAACCAATCACTATATTCAAACACTTGACCACAGTTTACACAGTCTTTCATATTTCAGTCTCTCCAATTTTCCCCAGGGTACTGTCACTGCAAGCAGTCCCTTCTCTGTGGCTAATTATTACTTGTGACAATATTTCAGACAGAAGAATTCAGAGCTATATAAAGAACTTAACCACCAGAGTATAAGTTGCTATTTGCAGCCACTGATGTATGATCTATGAGGAAAAAAAATGCTAGTATGTTAATTGTCTTATGTATAGCAGGGATAATTAAAATGACTCACAATACATTATTGAGATATATTCTGCAGGATAAATGTCAGAAATTCATGTATGAATAAATTGCAGCATGGTTGCAGCTTATAGTTTCTACTCTCATGTTGCACTGTCTGTGCAATTGTTTGTATTAAGGCTTTTCTTTGATCAAAGACTTAAGGACACAATCAAGTTAGGACACCAGCAGACATCTATAAGCACAGAAAATCGTATTGCAGTTCCCTGAGGGGATTGGAGAGCAAATCTATCCCAGTCCCAGCCCCAATTAAAAACTGCATTGACATTCAATTCCTGAGAAGGCACAAGTCTACCTGAGAGCATTTTATTATGTATGATTATAGATCCCCTATAACTTTGGGGACCAAAATACAGTTTGACCATGCTGACTTGTGATGTCCAACATCACAGGGCAGCGTATGAAAAGTATTGATATGATGTGTTTGTTTACCTTGCAGATGAAGCTTGCTCTCAGGGCTCTGCAGGAGGATCGAACTAACTGAGTCCAGATTGTCATAGCTACTGCATCCCAGTGGCCCTGTTCGTGTCTCTGTCACCTGCAAGAGAATTAGGAATCAAATGAAAGACACATTTGAGCAAACAAGCACATGCACTCACGGTGTGTGTGTGTGCCACACTTTATGTCCTTTGTTCTGTTGTATTCTTATTACAGTGTTCCACACAACACATTAAGATTAGATTAGGGATCACAAGTCCAAGCAGCCATTGACAGGCTGGTAGTAAGATATTAACAACAAGTGAATATTGTCAGAAGATAATTGCTCGGTTATTAGATGATTTTCTTATTTGATTGATTTCCATGTGTGCTAACTGAACTGAGATCACATTAGGATATTTGAAAGCTTGTGGCCCACAGACAAATCAAGATTATGCAGTGACAGTGTGTATTGAGAGACTGAGAGAGGTTCTCACACAATAAACATGTTCTTCAATCTGACCTTTTTCTCCAGACATAATGCTGAGGACTTGCTGACTCAAAGCTCAAATGATAGGTTAATAGCTTTTAAAACAACATCTGCTGTATAGGACAGGCTAGGTTTACATTTTTTATGACAAAACATCACTCACATGCCAACACAGAGACAATCATTTATTGCTGCAACCATAACTCATGTTCATACTTGTTTCCTAACATGTCTTTTATGGAAGAAATGCAGACAAATATTGTTCTTTCTCATGCAAAAATGCATTGCAAAGTTCAACTAAGGCTCGTACAGTATAAGGCTTCAGCAGTCTTGAGTTACTGATAATAAATATGGTGGGTTTTTTTCTTTTGAAAGTTACTGTCTTTCTAGTTCACAATTCATTGCTTTTGTCTCATCAGACAATTGGTTCTCTCTAAGCATGTGAACTGTTTTAAGAAAGAATCTCTTTAACAACCTGCAGCAACCAGTAACTCTTGATATTTACATATGAACATTTGAATATTGTTCGAAGACAGACTTGAAAAAGGTGACAATATCTTTTAATGTAGCCACTGCTGGCACATCCAACTTGCTATTAGGATACATTTTTTTCAAGTTGCTTTAAAAAGACGTTTTGTATAGAGGAACGTAAATTGACATTTTTTATAGAACCAAGTCCTTGCTCTATGCTAAACAATAGCAAAGAGACAATAGAAGTAGTTCATGGTGCCCACCCCAAACTGCCATCAAAAGAAATAATGATGAAATTCATATGAGAAAAGGCTGCTTTTAAATGTACACCCTCCTGGTTAGACCTTGAAGAAGTTGCACTTGAAAAGAGGAAGGAGCAAAGTGTGTTGTTTTTCAATTCAGCTTTTGCTTATTAACTTCCTCTAGTAGTTTTTACTTTTACAAAGTTCCAAGAACCTAAATAAGACACTCAGCAAAGGGGATGAAGGGAAAAAAAAGAGAAAAGATAAATCTTCCTAAAAATCTTAAGTATATTCTTTATGCCAAGTTGCGGACCTATAATTTGAAGATGCTAGAAAAGAAAATCAAAGACTGTAATCAAATATCAAGTGTGGCAGCTGTTCTATTCATTTTAGGTCCAGCAATGAACATTGTTACCATCCTAAACACATGGAAGTTAAACTGGCAACAACTAGCGTGCAGTATCACATTTAGCATTTAACAGCCCTAGCACCTTTTCATTTTACATTACTCTTTTGTTGGAAAATTAGTGTCCTTTAGGTTGCCTGTTTTGAGGGTGTCAGGTGGTTGTGGGTGTACATAATACGTAAACTCTCAGTTTAAGAGCAGCTGGGATTGACAACATACTGCTAATCTTTTCTTCTGCTCTGCTCGCATTCACAGTAAAGTTTCTGTGCTTGCATAGTGTGCGAGTGAATATCATTAGTAGGCCATTGATATTAATGATCATGTGAAGAATGAATAAAGGGAATTGTTGAACTTTATACTTTGGCCACTTGGGGGCAGATACAGAGCAGTATTAGCATTTGGCCACCTAGCAAATGTCTTTACAGTATTTTCAATAACTCCAGAGGCAAATAGCTGGTTCTTAAGTTACTAAATGCTCCACTATGTTGTAGTTAGTTGCTAACTTTGTTGGATATTTGGTACTAGACAGATTTTACGATCCGTTAATCATAGCTTTTGTGCTGAAAACAGTTGCCTGAGAGCAACGCTGGAGTGAGAGTGAATGTTGTGAGTCACAAAAGCAAAACAATGAGCTGAGACATGTTACGGCTAGCTGATGACATAGGCATAAATTGTCAAAATTCAGCACTTAACAGCAAACATGCTGTTTAGTTTCCACTCCACTATATTGCTTATTGTAACCCATTGAGCTCTTGGTACACTGACTGTTAAAATCATCCCTTTACACTCTTTTAAAGCACCAGCAATTATCTAGCAACTTTGCAAAAAATCACTGAAATGTGCTTAAGGCTAAGTCTTGGCTGGGTTTTCAGGAAAGACTTCACATCTGTAGCCCCCGTGAACCTGACAAAAACATTACAATGATGGATAAACAAAAAATACCAATTTCTTCATAAATTGTTTAACACCTTTGTCCTCAGTAGACTCTGCATTCTACACTGTGTATGTGTCTGTGATTGACAGTGTGCTACCATTTTCCTGTCTTTAATGTTGAAACTGCACCAGATGGTGCTCTGACAAGCAAGAAATTAGACAGATGTATATCTTACCCTTGGCATCAGGCTGTTGGTGGGAAAAATGCAAAATCAGTGGGAGACAGACACGGACAGACTCTGTTGTAGAACTGTACAACTTCAGTATTCAGTGACTTTGCTATTGAATAAATCCTGTTCATTTGTATCATCTTAGAACATGCAGCAGTCACGACATTGCTGTATGACTTGTAGCTGTTTAACTGTTAAGAAATGTATGAATACACTGCACTGAATATACAAAATGTCTGATCTCAGGGTTAAGGTTGTAAATTGGCACCGTCAGTACCTAACAATATATCACAGTTGCACCGGATTGATAGTATAGTATAGATATCGTAAGTTCAGTGTGGGGTAACAGAGAAACATCCAGTTAGACATTTTTCACAACTGTGATGTTATAAATTAAAGAAATGCAATCTATAATAATGTCTCCATGCTACCAGTAATCTTAAATTATGTTTTCCCCAGAGCAATGTGCTTCATTGAATACACAAATAGAACTAATAGACTATAAAATTGATCAAGGTTAGCCTGTCTATTTTTGTTTCTATAAAAATCTCTTGCTTACATCTTAAAAGCATAAGCATCAAATTGACACAGAATATGTTATTAAGGCTAACAAGTTACCAATGTTTTTAAAATTGCAGTTTCCAAGGACCCCCGCTATTGTATTGTACAAATATTATTCTCCCTTTATAAAGATGAGCATACAATAATATAAAACAGGAAGCGGATACTGATAAATCTTTCCTACAATTAAAATGCTGTAAAATGTTAAAAGTTGTCACAGAGAAGTTGAGTATTCTCTAGATTATATCAAACCAGCCTGTACCTCTCTACATTTTAGTTCTCTTAGTTTAGCACTTTACTGATTACATCTTTTGAGTGAAACAGAAAAATAATTGTTCAACTTTGTCCTTCTGAATTTACCAATACCCCAGTTACACCAGTATATTTCCCTAGTCTTAGTAAAACTGCTGTACTATTTATTGTCAGTATTTGAATGCTCAAAAATATTTATGAGACATTTCCCACTTCATCTTCAGTCTAAATGGTTCATAATTTTCTAACATGCTCCCTCCTTTTATATCATTTCTGCCAAGCAATGGACTTTGAAATGCAATTCATGGCCTTGCATAAAGTGCATGTGCAGATTGATTACAGAGCTTGACTTGCCTATCACGCTCTACTATCTTGATGGCTGCTGACAGTGCTCTTTTTCCTCCCGTTTTGTTGTGCTTATCGCTGAATGAATTACTTCCTTCAAAAGGCTGTGTTGCATGATCCATGGTGACTGAGCAAAGTGAATATCTGTCCTCTTTTGCCTAAAGACATCTTCCCAGGTGGCAAAGCAGGCGTATGCACAAGCAAGCTCAGGCTCATTCACATTAGTTGTTAGACACAGATTATACTTAAACATATACACACATACACACACACACACACACACACACACACACACACAAGCACATTCTAAAGGTTGCTCATGAACATTAGCACAGCTTGCAACAGTCAGTTTATCATACAGTCATTTTTCCTCAAAGAATTATTATTCCAAATTGGGAACACACATACCCAGCTTTATGGATTAGAGACTAACCCTTGTAATCTCAATGACCTTAGGAGAGCAGTATGCAGCACTTGTTAGGCTCTCTCTTTTCTTTCTCTCCAGCACACACCATAAGAGTGCTGTGTACCAGATTATGAAAATGGAGTATAACGTAATAAAAATACAAGGAGCAATCAAAGGACTGAAGTGGGCCGAGGGGGACTTAGAGGATTTGGATTATTAAGCAGAACACAACAGTGATTCCCAGTGGGCCCAGACTGTATCACAGCCCACAGTCAGAAACCACGGTTCTGGAACATCCTCTCTAATTGTCATCTGTCATCAAGAAAATCATCTAACCAAGTAAATAAAAGGATGATGCACATGAGATCTTAAGCTTCCTCTTTTTTCTGCAATTTCTGTCAGCAACCAATGTACAGTACATGTACTATTCCCCAAAGCCTCGAATGCTGGAGAAGTGAGTTTCTTCTTGTCTGTGCAAACTTTTTTGTTTTCCAAATGCAAAATTCATTCTGATGGCGTACATACACGGCTTCAGTGCATCAGGTGTGTGTAGGCGAATATGTGGGTACTTTAAATATGTGTTTGTGTGGGTATGTTTGTGTGTGTTTGTGCATTGAGACTCAATTACATTGCTCCTTTCTTTTCATATTAAAATAAATCCTATAAGAGCGTGTCTCTGTCAGTTGCATGTATAATCAGTTTCTAAGAACATCAGCCAAATATTTTTTGACCTAAAGCATATTTTTTTTTTATAATTTTTGGTCACATGTTTAAATTTAGAGTAAAAAATGTGTTAGTTTTAGTGTCTGTAACTTTATTTAATTTAATTGGCACTAATTAAGCACCTGTAGTAGAAAACATATGCACCGTATCTTTGTTTTTTTAGCCCATATCCCTGTTTGCTTGTATGGTTGACCTTTCCAATCCACATGCTTTTAATAAAGCACCAATTAACAGTCTCTTCAAATCAAAGGGCTCTCCATTTCTATAGACTTAATAAGTAATAGCTTTACATTAGCAGTATAGCCCTGGAAGAATGGAGAAATAGAAATCATATGCATTAGATGTCACCCTTGGATGTGTATCGGCTGTTTAACTTGCGCAAGAAAACCCCTTTCCATCAAATTCATTAAAATTATCACTGCATATGGAGCTCTCATTATTTCCATAATTCCTATGACTTGTCATGGGAGAAGTGTATGTGCTCAGTTCTATTGTTCAAACCATACTGAGAAGAGTATATTTTCAGAAACCAAACCTCACATTATACCATGTCCCCAAGTTGCGTTTCAACTTGAAAGACTGCAGAGAATAAAACTGTGGTTTTGAAGCTGTGTGAGATAAGGAAAACACCAGATGAAGGCAATAAGATGGGTGGGTGGGACAGGGAAGAATACTGTAAGGTTGAACTGTCTTCATTACGTTTTGCCTCTGCTGAGCCCTCCTAATCTGCCCATCACCTGCCATTCTCTTAATGACTTGCTATTTCTGGCTACATAGAAATGAAGAGATGTGCTTCTCAGTAATTCTCCAAGCCCGGTAGTGTAAGATCTCTGAGGACATCTTTTTCTGCCTTGCTGATATCATAGTACATGTGGTTATAGTGTTACTGTGAGACACAATTGGGGGGCAGTGAAACCACATTTGACAAACTTGACTTTTTCCATTGCGAGGTTAATCATATGAATACTTGGAAAATACTTCAATGTGTGACAAAAGAAAATGATCAACTTTGGGGCATTTCTAATTATAACCGTGCCACCCTCAATTGCGTAACTCAAGCAACACTGCATATGAAATCTGTCATGCACGCTTGTGGCAAATGCAAATTAGATGTAAACTGCTCCAAACTTGTCTTCTGCAGACTAGTAAAATCTGGGTCATATTGTATACACATTAAACTTCCCTTACCTCACATGAGGCTCACATGACTGGACTGTGAAATGAGGAATGGGATATGACTGTGACTGCTTCACCACCATCACCACAAGTCAGCCACACTGCAGCATCATCAGGAAATATGCATATTGAACGCTGGTGTAAATCAGCCCAGAGTGACTGTATGGATAGGTGACCTTGTCAGGGATGCTGTAAGCATACTCCCCAGTAGGAATGCATACTTGCAGACTTCATGCATGAATGGACACAGTACACACGCAATAGTCAGTTGTTCAGCCACGTGCACTCTCACATACAGCCGTGATAGCATGTGAGCACGTATACACGCAGTCAGTTCCTAATAGTAATTCTTCCTGCATAATCACACTTTTCCACAGGAAGACACTCACTCGTAAAATTGACATTTTCTTTCCATTAAAACACTCCATTGGGTATCTTATTTTCTTGCCTAAATGACACTCCCTGTCCACTGGAGTCCTAGCTTGCAGCAATAAGGTTCAGCCACACAAAGCCAAACAACCACATGCCATTTATTTCTATCAGCAAGGTATGACACTGCTCACAGTGGGAAGAGACTTCTCTTTGTATTGCCTATATTTTTTGCTGTAGAACCATACTGATATATTATATATGATGATAAATATCATCATCTTCCTATTATGAAATGATTTATTTTTCCTACAAAAGAATAGTGTAAAGTGAAAAGGTGCTATGGCTGTTAAATACTAAATGTGATACTGCAGAATGGGAAAATGATGATGGATATAAATTTTGACACAAGAAGATACTGAAATATGATTTATAAATTAGGAAAATTTGATTACATTTCAATATGGAATAGATTTTTTTTTCTGTTTAATAAAAGAGCTGTGATATGTTCATGGCGATAAATGATGAACAGCAGGAATCCCCCAAACTGTACGATCTCATTATATCCTAACCCCGGGGCAGCTTGTTCTATATTTTAGCTCTACAGTGTTTATTTGCCTCTGCATAGACATGTATATTTGCAACTGCAATAGTTGTACAGTTGCAAAGTAGTTGTGAGTGTACAAGTGTGGATATTTCACACTAGTGAAATACACTGATTGTGTTATTTACCCTTTTTGTTACATCTGTATTTCTTCATTAATTTTGTTTTAAGTTATATGTTATGGCCTTTGTTACACAGCTGCATATTTAAGTATATTTTTCACTGCAAAAACAGAGATAGTGGGAGGCTGGCAAAAGCAACAAGAAGCCTTTGTTTTAGCTGATGTATTTCTGGATAGGTGGGTCTCACGCAAATACCAAGACTGAGGTTTAGCTGAGGATGCCAGCAGCACAGTGGGGATATGTCTTGGTTTTGATTAACATTCACATGTTGCTAAGACTTCTTAAGCACAGCAAAAGCTGAGGCAGACAGGAAGGGGTATAAAGGATGAAAGCTTTGATAAATTCAGCCAGAATTCACATAATATAGTAGGGAGAAAGTAGATACAGATTGCAAAGTGGACACACATAACACACGCATACTGTAGGATCAGCTGAGATTTGGTATTGAAATTATATCTCATGTTTGACACCATGGTCAACGGTTAGTTGATTTTGATTCCTGCATAACTGCATTTATCAAGACATCAGTGCTCCTCACAGGCTGTTTTCACATGTAACCTTGGTAGCAATTTAAAACAGTATTTGAACTGTTGCCACTAGCACAGAATGTATAACCTGTAGAAGCCGAACAACAATCAAACAATTGCTTGCATTTATCACTGGTAAAAAAGCCAACAGTTTTTTTTTAATGGGAAAGCTTTACATTAGCACCAACACAGATGCCTGATGTCATCAAAGATTGATTGTTGTATGTCCTGCTGATCATGACATAGTTAATCAAATAATGCTTGCAAAAATATACATATTGACACTGGGTACATTTTGTTTTGATGCACTGCAAGTACCTTTTTATCTGTTTTCTTACATTTTATTTTAAATGATATGTGCAATGCAGAATCTGTGCAGTTGATACATTTTATTCAGTAACAACACACTATCTTCAGACTGAGTTTTAATTTGATCAGTGTTAAATATAAACCATTTAATAGTCAGTGTAGCCAAAGATGCAGTGTGGATGATTTGACAGATTTGTACTGTATATGTTTATTTACTTCATCTTAGATAAACAACAAACTTGATGTTACTTGCTCTAAGGAATATATGACACATTTAGTTTCTTCTTTAGGTTCTGAGATTACTGCTATCCATCATAGCAAACAGCCCTGAGATATGAGGCAAAGAGCCAAACAAAAGTTGGCGATGCACCATTGGGAACATTTGGTGGAAGAGAATGTGCCTCCACCAGCTTGTCCCTGTCATCTGCACAACAAACAGCCATTTCCAAATTAGAACATCTGTAGTCTTCGAAAACAATTGTTGATGGTGTACTGTAAAACTATTTCTGCATGTAATAACACATTTTGTATTATTATTTTGCACCAGATTTTCTGTTTTCTGAGGACCTTATGCATGATAACACAAGTGTCTATAAAATAAACAGCACGTATTACCAACCCAAAGAACATAAGCAGGCAGGATAAATCACCTTTGCAGATGACAAAAGTTAAACCATTACATAACCTATAAACACGTTGCTTTTACTGCTTTGTGTAGGAGAGTAGAAAACTTAATTTTGTTGTACAATGGCAATAAAAATATTGAATCTAATCAAATTTTTTTATTTGTGCTTCCTAACCCCAACCTTAATTGTTTTACCGCTCATGTGAATTTCAAGGTGTTTTCCCAAATTGTATATGATCAATGCTGGCAACACAAAAAGATGAATGAAATAATGAGTCCCTCAGATACCAAAGTTACAGTTAAGGCACATAATATCCAGTGGAGCAAAGTGAAGCTGATTTTCAACTGGCTTACTCGCAGACAGGAAATGACTAAAACATTACTGTCCTATTGACACCTGTTTTTCATCCCGATTCTAAGTTTGCACACCAAAGCAGGTCTCAGCTACTAAATCAATATTGGAGGAGCAAAGCCGTTGTTCTCTCTGTTTATAGATCCATGCTTTCTACTGGACTTTGCTTCCTCTGCACATTCTGATCACTGTCTGCCTGCTAGCAACATGACTGTGGAACTGCAATTTATGCTGCCTTTATTTATTGTCAAGAGATTTGAGATGACAGATCAGCCTTAAATTATTTTTGGTTATTGTGTATTTGACAGTCCTGCACATATTATTCAAGGTTTTTTATATTCCCAAAATATTGTTACTCATGATTTGCTGTCAGCTCTCATTTAAACTCATTGCTTTCATATCTATTTTTACTTATTTTTCAGCAAATACATAAGGTTTAGTTATAATGGGTCAATATTTGGAGTGCTTTTTGATATAATTAGAGCACTCAAATGACAATATAGCATTTATATAATTTTGATTTTTTTGTGCACATCGAACTAGTTACTTAAAGATATAGCATAATTTTATGCAGAACAAAATATAGTAAATAATATACAAGGAAGTTTTCTTTGGAGAGACAATGCCCTGGATTCTACTCCCAATGTATTTGTACACTGACTATAGCTTTTAAATGAGATGAGGTAATATAATTTCCCATTATTGAAGGTTGTCCCAACTACTCCTCAATTCCTACAGTGTATTAGAAATATACATGGTGTAAGCCTAATGATTACTAAAAAAAGTTGTTAAACATAATTTTAAGATGGGGGCACTCTATGTGAGAGGACCTGAAATTCATAGTCGTTTATGACTCAACTTAAGGTACGGAGCATTGATTTTGTTGGTCAAATTATCATCGAGCAATTAAACACACTGACCCTGTCAAGGCTCCTTGGACATCTGATATTCTTACTCAGTCAGTAATTAAACATTTAAGTGTACATTATTACACACGCAAAGTGTGATATGTTTAGTAAGTTGAGTTTAAGGTAAAATGATTTGTTGTGATACAATTACACAACTGTTATACCTGTATGATTAAGTGTTCTTATTCACCCCTCTCCAAGGTGCTAATGCTGCACTGTATCACCCCCATCCCCACTCCACCAAAAAAATAAACAACGTAAGTGCACTACCATTCCCCCTGTACACATATTTTATATCCTATGTGTACACAGCCATGTTTGTTTCACTTGATAGAACAAACCTATTAAACTGTTATTTTATCCTGTTAGAAGGGCAAGACATACCCTTTGTGAGTTTCAAACAAGTCATTACTAACTCTCAGAGGATGAAATACCTGATAGGTGAAAGACGAGCTATGTTGCATGCCTGCATTCCCAGTAATTCCAACTCCACCAATCTCCTTCCAGCCTTCTTCCAAACTCAGACAAGCCTAACCTCCTGAACTATGCTACAGGTCCATCAGTCTTGATCAGCAGACATGCAGTCCACTCAGCTTTGCAGTGACTTTGTGTGTGTGTGTGTGTGTGTGTGTGTGTGTGTGTGTGTGTGTGTGTATGTGCGTGCGTGCGTGCGTGTGTGTGTGTGTGTGTTGTATAGATAGTCCCCTTCCCTTCAACACCCCCTGCCTTGCTTTCCTGTGAAACTGACTCAGCAGCCACTGTCAGGTCTGCTTAATTTTGTCATGGTTGACTTCCTGCTACCTGGAGTCTCATCTGCCAGAGCCCCTTAATCCACTTGTCACTCACAACAACAAAAAGCTAAGAAGGTGCTCTTTGAATGAGGACAGGAAGGTGGAGCAGTGTGGGTCTGTGGGAGAGTTGGATTGGAGGTTTCCATGCAGGTGCAGAGGCACAGGTGCATGGCAGCAGCTGTGAGACGCTTTGGAGTTCTGGAAATTTTACAGTATTTCCACTGATAACAATTACAAACCAATAAATCCATCAAAAAAGCTTCACACTTCCATGACAGCAGCTTAATACTCAATAAATTAAAATGAACTATGTAATGACAAAAATAATAGAAAACAGTATGAAACAAACAAAAACAGCTTGATATGGTCATAAAGTAAATTGCAAAATAATACTACAAATTATTCGTTTAAATTGTAAAAATGTAGAATAATTAACTCTATTAAATATATTGTAATAGTTACATAGTAGTAATAAAACTTATATCACTTATATGTTATATGTTGTACAGTATAACGACACAGTTTAATTGACCAGCACAACAATAACAACTTGTTTCCTGTCCTATCACTATCCATTTTAGTCACCAAAAAACAAAAAAAAAACCAAAAACAATGATTTACATATCACATATTTTTGTTGATTGTAATTAAGAACTGCTACTACTTTTGCCAGACCCACTGGCAAAAAAGGGCATTAGACTTGCAGCAGCTGCACACCAGAAACCTGCTATTTTGGGATGAAGACATGGAAAAAGGATTGGCAGGGATGGCCAGTCCTGAGGATGTTTGGTGATGTAGAGAGTAATTTTCATGATTCTTTGTATTCCATGTCTGTCCAATATGCCTCCAGGATACCTACTCCCCAGCTGATTTGCACAGCAAAATTGTCCGTTTGGTTAGAAATCCTAAATTAACCATGCGGTTTGATGTGCAGAGGTTTGTGTGGTTATTTTGCAACAGCTTGGTGTTGGATGTGCATGATTTCGATAGGATTGCCATAACGGATTGAGGATCTGTAACAGCACTGTGCTTTGATAACGTACAATAAAAATGTTCAAAACACCAACACCACCATCTCATTTATATGAAATCCCCATATGTCAAAACCTCTCAGGCTGATGATATGGGAATTAAAGTTCAGATGGTCTTCAATGATATTTACAGAAGGCAATGCACTGTTTCAGGATGAAAGTCTATAGCAATGTGTGACATTCCAATTTATCTGTGGTGCAGCCCATTTTCTCATCTCCAATCTGCTTTCTGCCAAGAATTGTGTGATTGCAGACCCATGGAAAACCACATAAGCCTAAATAATTCTGATCACCAGGGCTTGAAATTAACACCACCTATTTCGCTCAGTGTTGGTAAGAATTTGACTGGGGCAGGTAATTCTACCTGCAGCTCCAAGTGTTTCCAGAAGCTTCAGTCATGTTTGCTTTGATGTGTTTCCTCCCAACTTTTTTTTAATATAACATAATAAACATTTTCACACTGTACAAATGTCTCATTGCCCATGCCTCAATATTGTGTGTGATATTGAGGGTAAGTTAAAGTTGTAAATTTTCAACTATTTTATCCACATGACCTTTCAGTTGAAGTGCATGACAAAATACTCGAGTCTGCACAGGAAAACAAACTGTATTAATATCATAATTTTAGTTATCACTATGCAGCTCTAAATGTGTATTTTTGTGTGTTTTGATACTGTTGACACATTCACTCATAATTTAACACACTTGGTTAAAAAAATAGTAGACATTCGCTGATTTTCAGTATAGTCAGTAGCAGTGTTGGGAAAGTTACTTCAAAGCTGGAATGGATTACATGTATTTATTACTTGTTACTGTAAATCATTACGTTGCAGTTTTACTGTATTTGAAATGTAACTCTGATCAAAATAACTGGAAATGATATATGTATTTAGCATTCTAAATGTAGTTCATTATGCTCAATCACGTCATGGCATGTGTATGTGTGACTGACTATGCAGTGTCTGTGGCAGTAAGAAAGCAGCTACAACCGGGTTAAAATGCATTTTAACCCCGAGTTGAAATGCAAGGTAATGTGCATTACTGACATTTGTACCAAGTATAATATTACCAACTTTTTTTTGTAATGCCTTACATTATTGTGTTACAAAAAGCAATACATTACAGTAATTAATTACTTTTCTTAGTAAGCAACACACAGTGTCTAAGTCCCTTAAACTGCACTGGGAGCAATAGAAGAAAAAAGTTGCAGCTAATGAACTGCCAACATGTTCATAATTTGACGTACACATAATGTGTGACTAAATTAATAAATAATCCCAGAGGCAGTGCTGCATACTCAGGTTCGCTCTATCTTTATTTTCTAGTTGTGGTGCACATATTGCCTTGTAAACAAGGTGCGTATGAGCAAGGTCATCAGACAGGGCTGTTGTCCTCAGCCCCTGGGCAGTATTATTTATGTGCTATGCAGGTATGCACATGCAATTATAAAGCGTATTGCTCACATCAGGATAGTCTGGTATGGGACTGATTCATTATTTTGAATTAAGTGTACCCTGAGCCAAGCTTCTTTTAATACTTTCAATAGCTCTCTTGCGATAAAGCTTTTATTTTAGCATACATTTAATTTAATTTAAAATAGATGTTGTTGCCTTGAAACACAAGAAAATGAGTTTCAAAATTAACATCATGTCTAAACAGAAAGGCTTTCAGCTATGTTTTTCAGTCATCTGTCTCACTTTGCAACTTATGTGAACATCACGCTTCTATGTACATATACATCTCCATATTTTTAGACTTCAAGTATAATTTGCTCTTTCTTATGCATATAACTACAGTCATTGTGCACTGGACTCTGAGTGCTTAATATGCAGGTGACATACACGCAACACTGTACCTGAAGCTGTACAACTATACTCGCTGATGCTGCTCTGCTAAATATGCTGCTCATGCAACATTTTCACTGATAGCCCCCTTTCTCTCACCTGAAACAAAAAATGAACACTTGGGCTAATTACTGAAAAATAGTCACAAGGGAGGGATATTACAAATGTTTGGCTTGTTTGCTTTTGCTTTATCGTATGTAGTTTATACTGTACTTCACAATTGCAGTGTAGATCTCCCTCTCCACTGTGTCCCTGAGTGAATGTATGACTGAATTATCCCAATTGGTGCACACAAGCAATCATGCATGTGATTTTGCTTCATCTGTTTGTTTGTTTACATATGGCATGCAACCCCCCCCCCAAAAAAAAAAAAAACAAAAAAAAAAAAAAACACCAAAAATCTATCCATATGGCCTGTTCTGGTTTGTTAATATTCGTGGTTAACTTATTTACACTCCATCCCAGAGGTAAAAAGTCATAACTTCTGTAAAAACACTATCTCGTGTGACCCTGTCAAGTGATAATCATGCACACAGGAAGTGGATGTGCAGAGTCACAGATGTAAATGTATATTTTACAATCCATCTTTTCTCGATGGCATCCTAACCAGTAGTGACACTCTGTCTGGATTCAGTTCTATCACGCCTACACTAGGGTTTTGTAAAATATGTTGAAAATGTGCTTTAGCAGCCCTAAATTGGATTTTAGCACTCGTAAAAAATAAATAAATAATGATCATATTTTTTTAACACCTGCATGGCATTGTATGGCAAATTCTCAGTAGGAGCTGAGCCACCCTTATGGTCTGATCCTACAGTCACAACTGTTATAAACCATCTGTTTAAATGAAAGAAAGATATATTTTCCTGACTGTAATCCACTTTAAATGTTCTCTCATTAGCAAAGGTGGAAATAATATAGTGCTAGTTTTAAGTCTTAAGGGGGGAATTAGGTCTACAAAGAGTCAGGAAATTGTTTTCATAGGGCTTGTTTTGGAAGGCAAAAAAATATGTTTTGTTTCTTGAATTTTATATTGCCCCCTTTTAAGGTGAAAAAGTTATACTGTGTACAATACATCTGAAATCTAATTGTCATTTGAATGTGTTAATTACCTGAGTGTCCTATTTACTGTATTATACGGTGTGAGAAGAAATATAGTTTATCAGGTGGTTAAATAAGCTTTTTTACAAAAAAATGCCCATGCATCATTGCACAACATGGCATGATTCAATATGACTCCATAAATCAATATGTGCTTGTGTGTTTCTACAGTTTGTTCATATACATGTTCAAAATGCACCAACCTTGATGGCATTGGTAGAGATCTGGATCTCGTGCAGCTTCCTCATTGTGCCGTCGCGGTCAATGAAGTAGGATGAGGCCAGCTGATGGAGGGCCTCCACGTTTTGAGTGGCGTTGGCAAACTTCCTGTCCAGCTTGTTTTTGGCCAGGTACATAGTCAGGGCCTCCTCTCCTACAGGTAACACAAAGAGATGTAAATATGGTAAATGTTATGTTATTATGAAAATATTATGAATAAAAAAAGAAGCTAAGTCCCTAACATATATTATTAGCACTATTATGTTTTCTGTTAAATATACAAAATTCTTTATAACATTAGACATCTGTGACTAAGACAAAATCAAATCAGAGAGAAAAAAGAAGGGGCAAATCCACACATCCACAAAGTTTTGTGTTCATCACTCATAGTAACAAGCTAAGTGTAAGTTATTATAGAACAGTTAAAGATGTTATCCTTAGTTAAGATGTAGTGTATAAATAATGAGAGTATACTGTAGTTATATTCATTTTTGAGAGTTGTCCCATTCAGGCTTATCTCAACTGCCAATGGAGCTCTTAACACAAGAGATAAGTCAGAGGTCTGAAGCAGTTTTAGCTTGGGAAACCAGATGCCCCAGTTTTCCAGGAACAGTCTCCATATTTGATGCTTTATCCCCAGCTGGCACCATCCCCAGAAATGTCCCCGGATTTACCCCATTGGGATAGCATTATTTCCATGAGAGGTCTACTGATATAGAATTTTTACCTCATACCACAGGAATTTTATCCTGTGCTGAACAAATATATCACATCCGGTACAGTATCTTTTTTATTGTAGCTACCTCAGGCAGGAAAAAGACAAACAGAATATAAACACACAAATAGAAAATATTATTAATGATTAATCTGCAGGTATTTAATTAGTGCCAAGAAAAATAGAAAAAGAAAGGAGCTGTTGCAGTTGGTGTATCTGTTTATCTGTATTAATGCATTGTGGGGCAATTTTGTGTATTAACAGTTTCATTGTTTGTTTTGTTGTTTTTTTTTTCTCATCTGGAGACTGATAAAAATACTAATGTGCATTGTTAAAACAAAATATTATCAAATTTTTTACCTTATCTGGCGATTCAAACACTGCCTGTAGAAGTGTTGGACCCTTTTTACTTTTCTTTTATTAACTACATTTACCCGGTAAGGTCAGTTTTATTTTTCTCTATTCATATTAAAGATACCTTTAAACCACACAAAGATAATGTCTGCAGCCAAGTTGTTGTCACACAAATGCACAACTCTGCACACAACACATTATACTTGAAGCTATGAAAAGATGAGATGTTGGCTGTTTATCATCCAGCAATGTATGACTTGGATCTTAAGAATTTAGCTGGTATCTTGCTGCCATAGCTATCTACCAGAATGAAGCCAAACACTGCACGACTGTTCACATGTAGATGTGGGTCAACTTGAAATGCTCACTCATTTGTTGAGGTAAGGGTTCCCACCTCTAATGAGATGTGAATTTAAAATCGCTGCTACAGTAATAAGGTCAGAACTACTATGAATATAAAACTGATAATGCACCAAAAACTCAGCATGACTTTTAATCTCTCTCCATAAATGCAGTACTGTGCCCAGAATTGAAATGTGAGGTGAAGACTGACACCCAAAACATGACCCTCATCTTATTTATATTCTGTGTAAAGTTTGTCCAGAAGAAAATGAGAGATTAAACTTAAACTGAACCACTGACCTTTCAGTAAGTGTCTGTATACCACAAAGGGGAAGAATAGAGCAGCAACAGGGGCAAATATTTACACAGCACCAAACAATCGTTCCGATTTGCATATCATGTGTTAGTTTGTTGACAATCTGAAAAGAGTTGAGCCGCTCATTCTACATGCATCGTATTTTCTCCATCTCGCATTCTTGTAAGCAGAAACAAGCAAACACCAATTCACTTTCATAAGCTCACACAACCATGCCTTCGAAGATTACTGTTCAAATGGCAAAGCATATGCCTGGAACTCGTTCAAGAGCATGTCACATATGTTCAGATTTACAGTGCTGTGAATGGTTATTTGGCCCTAGGCAATGCATTGGAATTGGTCACTTAACTTGTGGTGACCATGACTAGGGGTGGGTAGCAGTCAGGGCCAATGTCTCATGCCTGGTTAGAGTACAAGTACTGAGGGGATGAAGCCCCATTCTCTGATGCTACTATGCTCTCTCTCCCTCGGGGGTTAACAAAATTACATACTTACATACACTTGACTTACACTGCTACACAAAAATAATGGTCCAACATAAAGCCCCTGATCTGTACTTTTTTAAATCTCTATTGCTATTTATGGTGACATAAAGAAAGTCCTCTTGACATAAATAGTTTCTCGTTAATGCTGCTGGTCTCGCAAAATCATTACCTTTGTGGCTAAAAAAAAATCTGTGTGCACCTTCCTGTAAGTAATACATTGTGTAACATTATTACAAGGGACCTTAGTGGCAGTGTGCCATAATTAATCAGCTTATGCAGGTTTTATGTGTTTACAGCTGAGATATTTGAAAACAATGTACCATTTTGCTTAAAAATCTGCAAGTTTGTGTGGGTGTGTGTATGTGCATTTGTGCAAATGCAACTAGTATGCTTGTACATTTTCTTCTTTTTTATGTGTGCATGCATGCGGATGTCGATAGCAGTGCAAGTAGGGTTTTAAAGTAATGGAATAGCTGGGAGTGTTCCATTTTGTGTAAATGGTACATATGTGGGTCGAGGAGTTGTGCAGTGAAATGGATTTTTTTTTTAAATTTTATAACAGTTCACAACTGCATTTATTATTTTATACAATGCTGGATGAAAAGATATCTGCAAAACTGGCTACATCATTACTATATCCTACTGTTCTGCATTTACAATTATTGTTTTGTATTATACATGTGATAAGAACAAAATATATATAAATACATTTGTTAATGCATACAAGGCTCACATAGCCGGTAACCAACAACCCAGCTGCCTGATGACAGAATGCTAGTGGGTACAGGTAGAAATTTAAAATTAACATCATGCAATTACACCCCACCACTGAAGATAGTCTTTAGCCTGGTAAATGTGCTGTGCAGATGGTGGTGGAGGCATTATCTATGATGGACAACAGTTCTTAGTGCTACCTCCCCGTCAGCAGGAGTTTCCTACAAATGTTGATGTCCCTTCCTGTAAAGTGTCAGTTTTTGCTGACCACTAACCCTAACTTTTTGGTCTCAGAGGTGTTCAGCTGCTGATGGTTTGACCTGCACCAGCCTCCTGCACTCAACCTCCTTCACACCACTAATACACCCTACAATTGCAGTGTCATCTAGAAACTTCTGCTTATGGCATTACTCATAGTTGTACTTGAAGTCAGAAGTGTAAATGCTGAACAAGGCAGGGGCAAGCACAGTCTCAAGGGAGCAGTCCTTCAGGCTGACATACATGGTCTCCCACTATGAGGTAGTGCGTGATCCAGGTGTGAGTCCTACTCATCTTAGTGTACTCAAAATAAATTCCTTGTGTCTCATCTGTCTCAGGAGCAGGGTTGGGTACTGAAAACGCAGTGCCAATAGGGCACCAGGTCCGATGTAAACGGTAGTAACAAGACTGAATAAGGACGAAAATTTCGGTGCCTCATTTCGGTGCCTTCTGTGTCTTTTTTTTTTTTCCACCCCTTGGCGTCAACTCTGCGGTAATGAAAGGTGATACAAAAACAATGAAAGAGATATGTGTGTCTCTCTCTCTCTCTCTTTCTCTCTCTCTCACTCACACACACACACACACACACACACACACGCTCCCACCTCCTCTATGCTCTTGTTTGCTCCAGTTATTTGTGGGTTTGACAGAGCTGCTATCAGTATACGGAAGACTCCTGGAACAGTGAAAACTGGACATTTTCATAAAATATATATATTAAAAAAAAATTCAAAAAAACCCAGAAGCCCCTGACAGGACGTAAAAAGTGCACGTCCGGGCAAAATATGAGATGAGACAAGCTCTTCCATTCAAAATGTGTAAGCTGGTGATTAAAAATCCACTGGTCCATTAATATTTTGTTCAATTTGACCCTGGAAATAAAAGGATATTGTTTTTTGACAAACTGTGTGCGGTTTCATTTTTTTAAGTACTGGTTCAAGAACTGTTTAAAAAATATTGATTAGGCACCGTTATTGGATATAACCCAACCAATACCCAATCCTACTCAGGAGACCATATACTGGCAATTGGGGCTGAAGAAGTACAGTACGCTATCAGATTGTACTATGTATTATTGAGTCAGTGGGGTCAGAGGGCAGCATTGTACAGTATGAGTTCCTTACATTAGCATTCAGGAGGCTACAAAACAAACTGTAGTATTAGATTTTTTTTTTCATTCTTCACTCAAAATGTCAAATTATCTAATACATCCATACACGTTTGCGCCATGTGGAAAAAATGTGGAAAAAATTGTTGGCAGCAAGGGATATGTGATTACGTCGTGACCACTTATTCCGATTCCTTGATAGAAATATATTCAAATGTTCAATGTAATTAAACTGAGAGGGAAAGAGAGAAGCTATTGCAGGAGCACACTAGGTCAGCTGTGCAAAGTAGCACTTCTAATTCACTCACCTCCATCATGGGAAATTAACTACATTTATGTACCATTATCACTTCAGCAGGGAGAGGACTAGCTAAACATAAGATACACCAAGCAAGAGAGAGTAGAAGAATGAGAGAAGAAAGCTATCATGAACTGCTTCACTAAACTGCCATATATGTAGAAAATCTTAATAGCGTGTAACAAAATGTGACATTAACAAGAAATTCACTCTAAGAAGGAGCGTGCTTGACCAGGTTTAACAATTGTATATCTAAATACACAGCATGCAATTGTCCACAGTAATAAATATAGCAAAATTAACTGGATTTAGAGCGGCAAAAACACAACTTGTAACCAGAAATTAAACAATACATTTATCACATAGGCAAAGTAAGTTAGTAAGAGATGAACTGCAGCTGAGTAGACTACTGTATGTTAATATGGTATTCATTTGTATAATTTTGTTTTTACTGGATATGTAAAATGGTATTATTCATTTTGTTGAGGAAAATGACAAAATGGCATGATCGTGGCATGATACTATTGACATCTTTGCCTCACTTGCACTTCTTATAATTGCATAAAACATCTCCAGCAATGTGTTCTAGCAATGCATCTCTCACTGGACATGGGCGGGGAGCAAATGAAATATGTCCTTATTGTGATCTTTGGACTACCAACAGAAAACACAAACTGAATAATCTATGTTTTACTATTGCTTTTTTTTTCTGTTTTGTTCTTCTTTGTTGAGTAAATAATGTTGTTTATCTGTGTCTGCTTGGGAGTGGAGGTGTTTTGTTGTGAAATATTTTGTGGTTGATGGAGACAACTAGCTGTCTCGTTAGCTAAAGACATAATGTCTGCAGGGCGTTTCTATTTGGATAACACTGTTTTGGTTGTGTTGTGTGGCTATGCTGTTTAGTTTATGTTAGTGCGTGAGGCAAGGCACTCAGAAGCATGCAAAAATGTCACATCCTTTTGACTTTCATGGAAAATCTGGCCCAAGTCCTTCACACAGAAATCAGTCCACAGGCTGTTCAAGACAAAGATAGGTTTCAGTTTTAGAATCCCANAAATCAGGCTGTTCAAGACAAAGATAGGTTTCAGTTTTAGAATCCCATCACTCATTGCCAGTTAAAAATAATTATTACTTGTAAATTGCTTCAAAATTTTATACTTATTATTAAAAGAACCTTAAAAAAGTTTTTATCATCATACTTGTTTCAGTTTTCTCCATCAAATGTGTGAATTTGTGACAATCGTTTGACACGCTTTTCTATTTAAATTGGTTAAAACTACAATTAATAGTTTGGTTTAAAAATTGTGATAATATTTTAAGCTCCATGTTTAACAATACTAACAACAGTGTGTCCTTGAAAATTGGTGGACATGATTTTTTACATAATACACAATGTATAAATACAGCACATTTAAATAAGGAGGAATACATTCAACCTATTTTCTATCTAGATACTCCCTGTGTTAGGCAGGACATACATGCTCTAAATGCTCAATGTGTGTTCTTTTTTATGCTGGCAGTAGCACAGCAGTTAGAAAAGTTTCAAGTATGATGTGGCAAACAGTAGCAGTGTTGACAGCTTTCACTGAGTAGTCTCCTCCACTACAACCCAGGGTACAGCCAGAGCTCTGCATATGTGCTCTTTTGCCTCAGGCTTCACTGACTCCAAGTCATTTCAATAAACTACTTCTCCTCTTCAGTGCTGGAAATGTAAGACTGTTTCACTGAAGAGGTCTCTGATCCAGTCATAGGTTGTGTATCACTAGAGAATAAGAAGGCAAATTAGTCTTCCGATATACAACTTCTCCTACAGTTGAAATGGTTATTCTGCAGTTTAACAGGAAAAAAGTAGCCGAATCAGCTTTACAACTGCCTTATTTTCAACAGTTCCAATTTTGTGAATCATTCACTCATCTTAAAGTTAGACTATTACTTGTGACTTATGAAACAGCACAGTTCTTCTCTTAAAAATGAAAAGACGAAATGATAAGCAATAAAATGAACCATTCCTCACCTTAATTCAATATATTCAGGGGTTATGCTGATATAATCTATCTTGATGTGGTATGACCAGTAGCTACTGTTTCTGTATTAGCATTTACCATTATCTTGTAACTGTACTTTAATCTACAGTGCTTGCTGTTCAGCAAATCTCACCTTAAGAGTTGGAGGTGTCTTTCAGTAAGTCCATATGAAAATGAGCTTTTTAAAAAAAATAGTTGTCAGAAATGTAACTAGTTTTGTTTTGCAAGTGCTACCAAAATGCAAGTGACCTACACTCAAAATTGTGCATCCCACATAGATACAAACAACACTAACATCCTGTGTAGAACTTCCTGTTTACACTTTGATGATATTATATTGATGGTTCTTCCCTCAGCTCTAGAACTTTATGTGACAAATCCATTAGAATTCACTGTGAAACAGCAAGACTTTGACTAAAAGTGTAAAACTGATTTCTGACATATGCAGGAGTTGGGATGACAGATGTGGATGAGTATGTCCCTTACAGCTTTTGCAAAATGCATATCTGTCCTTCACACTTTCTGTCATAAGTTCAATCGCAAGCTCCCTCCAGCATTAGTGTACAGCCCCAGTTGAGCAGTGACTCTTGCCATCTTGGAAATACTGAAGAGTTTGGATGTAACTGTCAATAAACATATGGCACAAAGAGTATTGTTCTTAGTACCTGCAGGCAAGTCAGAGATGGAAAGCGTCTATGTCAAACTGTTTTGATGGATTTTCAGTTTCAGCTTTGCAACTCGGTTAAATTCCACATCATCAAGGTGGTGTCTTTTGGGAAGCCTGAGATGTATATTATTTCTTAAAGCTTAAAGTGTAGTCTCCCACGCACAGTGTGCACCAGGGATGCTATAGGGTCATAAAGTATTCTATGCTGCTCTTCAAAATACACATCCCTTGATACCTACTTTAAATAATCCACATATGCAGACACTCAGTTTCAAGTGGTATAATGTACTTGGAATACAGCAGAAAAGTAGCAGGTAATTAATAATTAATTCCCCAAATATCTTCAGCAGACACTGTCAATCAGAAGTGTTAATAGAAAGCAATTGACAACCTTCCTCTCCTAAATTATGGTAACAATGGAGATTACCTCAGTAGTATTACAGAATAATATTTCCAGTGTTACCCATTTTTTAGTGAGTGAATAAACATTTTACATGACTACATTTCTTCAATTTTTTTCTACCTTACTTCTGTTAACCATTGAATTGAAGATAATTACATTCTACATAAACAACTACTTAAACATCCATGTAACTTTTTCAAATCTGACTGATCTCTTTCTAAAATGTAACAATAAAGCACAATTGCAGATGCTAACCCTAGGCCAGTTTTCCAGAGCCACCAGAATAAGTGCAAATTAAACTCAATAAACTTTTACAATCAGGGAAGAACATATCCATTAACCCAGGCATAAACAACACATATTGTCAAAAAGTTATTTTGTTCTCTGTGGACTGGGTGCCCAGTGATTCAAAGCACTCTTCAAATTATGGACAGGGATACTTAATGAGCCAAATTTATTAATTGAGAATTTCCTCACCAAAACGTCAAAAGCGTGACATCCTTTGGATTTTCACAGAAAACCTTCACACAGAAGTCCACAGGCTGCTCAGAGAGTCAGGAGAGGTTTCATTTTTTTTTAAATCATTTTACAATCTGATCCCTCATTGCAAGTTAAAAAAACAATTATTACTTGTATTGCTTCACAATTTTACACATACCTTAAATTTACTCAGTACAAAAAGTTTTTATCATCATACTTGTTTCAATTTTCTACCTCAAATTTGTGAAATGTTTGGTAAGTGTTTGTCATGTTTTTCTATTTCTATTTATTTATTATTTTTTTTAAATGAATCCTCTCCTGACTTTCTGGGTTGTCTGTGCCTGTGGACTGATTTCAGTGTGAAGGACTCAAGCCAGATTTTCAGTGAAAATCCAAAGGATGTCACACTTTTGACGTTTTGGTGAGGGAATTCTCACTTAATAAATTTATCCCATTATGTACCCATGTCCCTGATTCGAATGGCTCTACAAATAAAGGATCACCTTGTTTTAGTCTTCAATAGTTTCTGTCAGAAGAAGATAAAGGTGGATAGTTCAGCACTGGAGACTTGTTGTATCTGACGTTCCATATAGCATATGTTCTTAAGGGTTTATGTTTACTTAGAGGACATTCTGATTTTGTTAACAAGCCCCCTTGTTCAGAGTCCGATGAATTTATGAGTTTGTTACATTTAGAATGAGTTCATGAGTTGATCATGCTAATCTATGTATGTATGTAGGTATTTATTTATGTATGGCAGTATAAATGATTAGAATTACATACTTAAAATACTATTAAAAAAACAAAGCTAGTAATTCAGATAAGACAGTGTTTTATCTTGATATTATGATTCACAAATAAATATATACAAATTACAATGATATTCGACAGTGCTTCTATGCTTAGTCAGTTTTTTTTTTCTATGTGAGCCATGTAGATCACCACAATTATATGCATTTTCCAGCTTGCACAACCAGTAGGATTAGTTCCTAAAACATTTGATAAGTGGTATAATGGTTCTATATTGTATCTGTTTCTATTAATTTCAGTTCTATGAACACATGAGAAAACCATTAATGAGGTTCTTTACACATGACCACTCAAGTTTAAGTTACCAGTGAGAAGGAGAATTCCCTTCTTTCCTCTCAAGTGTATAATGACTCCTGAGACCGTAAAGTGTAGGTGGCTGCAGGGAGAATTAGCCTCTTCTTCTTTATCACTAGGCTGGTGTGCACATTTATTGTGTTCCATAACTGTGTTCTTTAATGGGTAATCCCAAGATTGAGATAAGAGCTTACTGACCCATAACTTGAAACCAAATGGCCTCAAGGTTAAAAGTAATATGGTGATAATTCAGAGTTAGAGTTAAAAGAGCAAGACGTAAAGAAATAAAATGAATAAGAGACAGGAAAGCTAAAGAGCATATGAGTGAGAAATATGTGGTAATGCTATATAGTGAAGTTAAGAAGGATATTGTGGTTCTGCGACTTTTTTCCACCGCATACTCTCCAATTTTATCCATCGGGTGCATCTAGCAGCATTCTCATTCTTAAGTTACACACACTAAATTACATTTTTCCTCCATATAATGTGGCAGCCAAATATTATATTTCCAATTTCTTTAATGAAGTGTCTCTGAATGATACACCTTACAGATAAGTGGATATGACATTGAAACTCTGAGCCTCTACACTTGATACTCCTCAGTACAATTTAGCCAAATTATTAAGGCTTATGCTGTTTGACGTTAAGTGGAGAGAAAATTTGTAAAATGAAAGAAGTCTGTCTTTTTTCTGTTACATTGGCATCACTGGCTCTCATTGAAGTACCAGTGATGATGTACAGTCATTGTCACGACTAGGCAATACAGTAGCAGTACGTCCTAAATTGTTTGTTTCTTCGTAACAAATTTTTATTTCATATTTCAAGTAGAAGTGACAATGGTTCTACATGTGACTTAGACACATATATTGATATTGATCTGGTCATACTGCCATTTTACACCTGACCTATAATCCGAAACCAAACCACTAACAAACCACAACCCTTATACCTATTACCTCAATTCTAACAAATAGACTATATCGATATTTCCCTGTGGAAATAAGTAATGCCATCTAAAAGGAGCATCTTATGAATTTTGCTATGCCTGAATCAATATTAAATTGGAAATGTGCTAAATTGAGTGTACAGGTATTTTCTTAAAGTCAGTTGGAATGAGTGTTATGAGAGGATCTATCAAAGGTTGTGCACACATTCATAGAATAATGATGTGACTTTTTGAGTCACATCAAAAAAAAATGGAGTTTTTCTATCCTCAGTGCTGGAGCACCAGAGGCCTTTAAGTTTAGGACCTCATAAAATGAGAGCTTCTAGTGATATATATTGAACTCATGAGGTGGAGTATGTGTTGCAAACGGGGTATGTCAGAAAGGAAAATAACCATATTGACCCAAAAGGAATATACCCCTGGACACAAATGTGCCCATTGCTGCTATAGGTCATAATGCACATAGCAGACTTTGGGCAATCTGCATTTTCCAGCAATTTCCAGGAGATAAAAAGAAATAAAAATCTAGATTAATAGCACAATAGCACAGGAGTTATTGGACCAGGTTTAATCTATGTCTGATTGAAAGACCTCAATTTCTATGCCATTAACACTCATTTCTCATTTATACTAAATGAAGATACATATAGCCAAATTAAATCAGCTATAGCAGATGCTGAGTTCCAAAACTGAAGTATTTTTTTTTTGCATTATGTTGATTACCAAAGAAAAAAAAAACATTCCAAGAGCATTATACATATTTCTCAAAGGCATTTTCTTGTGAGATTAAAAAGCAACAAACTTATTACACAACTGGAGCCACTACTTGACAGTGTTTCGTGCTTACAATTATATATTACAGAGTTTGAGTAAAAGAGCAGATTGTCTTGAAAATGCAATTGGCAAAGTAATCACAGTTGCTTCCTTTTTGTGTCCCCCAGAGATTGAGATAAGAGATTCAAATGAGAAGCCATTTATATTTAGTCTTGGATGGCAGAAGTGCTTAACTTTTATTTAAAAAAGCATATCCAAAAGTCTCCAATCAGTCATCAGAAACATTTATTCCTCCTTCCACAGTGAAATTTTGTAATTGCTAATTTAACGTGACTAACAATTGGCTCATTAAATGTTTCCTCTGTAACGCGCATATTTCTGTAGATGCTAGTTTCATGCCAACATATATGAAATCAATCCACCTCCATTTACATGAAAGGTCTGAATATGCAGGTACTTACAAAGATTATTTGCTGGTTAAATTTAGCATGCATATAATAAAATGCAATCACCACACTTGTGACTATAATGATATTGCTGTGTTTGAAATCAAAGATGTGCTGTTACATCCTTGTGCATTCAGGGAGCTGATAGTGAAGATGAATTCCTTTCTCAAGTCGCCTGGAACTGATTCATCTTAATATCACATTTTGGCCCACTGGTGAAAAAGCATGGTGCAAAGTTGTAAAAAGGCAACACTATGAATCACATTATGTTCTTTATTTTTAATTAATTGAGGATGGTAATGCTTGTAGCAGTTAACAAGTCTGTGAGAAAATGCCTTCAAGTTCTGGCTGGAGGTCAGCACTCATTGTGGCAAATAAAATCTATGCTGAACCTTTTTTGCAACCCCACCATATTGCCAGTGGGAACGTGTCCATTTCAATTTTCAACTGCCAGAAGAAGAGTGGTCAAAAGCTGAAATACCTACTGGCAAAGTCACTGTTAAACATATTATGCAAAGTTTAACCCTCCAGTATAACACTGTATGTAGATCAGTTGGCTAAGCTGCATACCATTTAACCTTGATGTTTTGCTTTTCACTATTTTAATTCAACTTGTGTTCATCAGCAGAAAATGAAACCTTCCCTTCTTTGAACTTTACATTTATTGTTTATGGAGTGTCAGTGTTTCCCCTCCATACATACTGAATTCAAATTATGAGCTTGACTACTAACATTTCACACCGTTATTAATATCAATGGGCTATTAATTATTTTCATAATAACACCCTAGTTACCATGAAATTGTTTTGAGTTGTTTTCTCATTCTTTAAAGGTCATCGACGTGAAAGGTGCTGTAATAAGAGTAGAATAGCTCCTTTGAGGAATTGGGTATAGTACTTCATGTATGTGCAGCAAGTGTGTGGTTGAGCAAACTAAAGAAAAGTAATAGTGCAAGCGGAGCAAAGGAATAGTTAATAGTAAGTTAATGGCTATCAGGTGTCAGTTAGTAAATGCTGCAGTTTCTCAAGACAAGAAGAAGTCTTGTCTATAGTTGTGCCAACTGCTGGAAAAGTGAGGGGGAATTAACCTGGAAGTGGGTTAGCTTGACCTGACCAAGCTAACTAAGGTGGAGTAGCTATTCTTACTTGAGTGTCTCAGTCACTCTTTAACAGAGCTGAGTTTTCATATGCAGAGAGATCATTTAGGAAGAAAACTGCTCTGTGGAAGTCAGAGTTCTTCATATTTGGTAACTGGACAGATTCCAGCTGGCAGCCACAGCTTGTCTAGCTTTGATTCGGCAATTTTGCAGAATTTAAGAATTCACATGATTTATATGATGTTACAGAATGTTCTTCCTCTTTGCTAATCAAATGTACCCACACATGTTCAGTAGAAATGAGGTTTGGTGACTGTGGATATCAGATAGTCTTGCCATAGCCTTGATACATGTTTTGGGTTGCTGTTCTGCTGGAAAATCCACTTAAGCCAGACGAGATGGGATGCCACTACAAAATAGAGTGGTGCTTCTCTTTTGTCAGTGTGTAGTTGATCCTGTGCAAGTCACCAGCCCTTGACAGCTGACAAATCCACACACCTGAATATCCCTGTCACTGCGCTTTATTTTTAGATGTAAGTCTGTTGCATTAGCTTCTTATACATCAGTACAATCATATCAGCTGCCTAATTTTAAAAGGGAAATGGAAATTTTAACTTTCATGTATTCTTAATTGGGTTCTCTAAATGCAAAGAAAACTGTTCAGACTGTCTTATTCATCAAATAGCTGCTCATTCATCTGTCTGCCATGCACAGTAAGTCTTAGTGGCCTTTCACTGTGATCATTTATATGTTGTTCTGATCTTGCTTTGGGAGAAAGATATTTGCTTTGTGAAAATATCTTCAGTTTATTTTGTCCTGTCCCCCTGAGATGTAACTGTAGTTTTGCTGTGGTAGATATTTTTTAACACCCTAGAGAACAACCCAGCCCTGAACTGCTTCACTGAGCAGTTTTGACATTGTTAGAAACACACATACGAATAATCCTGGAGACTGAGAGTGTTGTAATCATAAAGGGTCATCATATAGTGATATTCAATTATGTAAATGAACAGAACAATAGCCATTGCTATTACTATTTTAAATACATGAAATACATTTTAAAATTAATATATAAAATTAGCAATTCAGTAGCTAATATAACTTTTCTGTGATTTTCTTGCTTTTGTGATTATTTCTCTTCCATACAGTGAATTTAAAATGTCTTATTAACAGCTAAAGAAATTCTTTGTCTGCGTGGAGGCTCCTCAGCCATTCCTGTATCCCATAAGTAATGTTCTTGACAAGAAGTACATAAGCAAACAGCTGACCGTGGGTAAAAAGCATTTAAAACAGCGTGTGAAAAAACTGTTAATTAAGCATGGAAGTGAGCAAATGAAATCAGTGAACCTCTCTTACCTCCCAGTGTGGCTGAGATGAGAATGTGGGTTCCATATTTCTTAATGATAGTGTCGATGAACTGCTGAGTGGTGGGTCTGCGGCCCAGCAAGCGTACGCTGCGCTGGAATTCAGGCATGAGTGGCACGGGGTTCCGGATCAGGTCCCGTCTCTCAATGGCTGTGTTCCTCACCTTCCAACGTGCAAATTCCCTGATAATGACAGGAAAAAATAACTGTTCACACCGAAATTAGTTGGTATAACTAGATTCAGTAATGGCAGCATTGCTACACCTATTAATGAAAGTGTGGCAACACATTAATTAGCCAGACTAGACCTGAGCAAAAGCATTTATGGAAGAGAAAAAATACACATTTGTCAGTGCATGTTGTGGTCTAATCTGCCAGATAGTTAAGACAACAAACAGCAAAATATTTTAACAATTTATAAAACAGTCTTAAGTTCTCAGATCTGAAAATCCACATCAAAGTTTAGTTATGACAGTGAAGCACAGCAGCACATATCTTTTATGAGTTGGTGATGCTTTGTGTTTTGTAGTGTTAATTCATTCANGTTGGTGAGTTGGTGATGCTTTGTGTTTTGTAGTGTTAATTCATTCAGTATGACATGGCTCAGCACTGTTATTCCGATTGTATTTTTACCTATGTCCTGTGATCTTCATTTGTGATACATTATGTTTTCTTTTTTTTTTCTCTGTATCATGCTAAGACTTGAACCTACAGGAAAGGAAATACAAGAACCAACAATTGTGCTATTAATCAACAGCACAATTTACTGAACTGCATCTCATTCTGCCCTTGTTGTTTTTGACTGTGGTTAAAGATAGCATAAATTCATAGCATAAATGTTAAAAAGCCCTAGCAAAATATTTGCATGAATGTTCATGATGTTTGTTTCTGTACCTGCTGAGGCACACATCAAGAAAACATTGCTGTAGATTGACATTACAGACGTCTATGTTGCTCTGTAGGGGTTACAAAAAAAACAAATAACCCTGCTATGAGGATAAAAGTGTCAGGTTCTCTCACACCGTCTGAAATGCAAAAGAAGGTGCTATGTTAGAGTCAGTGGCTAATGTCTGCCTAGTGTATTCAGGAACAGAGGATCAGTGATTAGGTATTCATGTCAGTGGGTTTCCTTGTATCATAATAGAGTCTGTGTAGAACTGCATACACATTTCAATTTATCTGCTGTTATAAAACATGTGGTTCATACATGTGATTTGACTTTTTTTTTTCTCTAGGAAATTAACATAAAATCAGGTTTTCTGCTATATTGGTTCACTCTTAAGAAGACGTCATTTGAATTCAAATTTAAATGAAAGCTGTGATTTGTAGAGTTATATGTATTTCTGTCAAACACAGACATATTTCTATTTGCATATGGATTGTGGACTTTCACAGACACTGCCATAAAATATATGTGTTTGCGCATTTTAATCTGTCACTGGCACTGGATGTGTGATACATATGCTCACACCTTTCCATAAAGAGTGTGATGTATACAGTACACATAGATGTACACATTCAGCCTTAGTGTTGCAGATGAGCCCACTATATTGTTCATAGTCATTACACAGATAATTTCTTAATTACTGACAATTCCAAAAAGCATTTCCTCAGAATTATATTTAGATTGAATGTGGATATATTTAATGACGCAGACTTTTGTGTGAGAATGATGAGTCCAATTAAGTGTGGGACTTTAAGTAAAAGCAAAAGCAGCCTGAAAACAAATACTAAGCTTCATTGTGTCATTAATTTAACTCTAAACATCTGTTCTAATTGAAATCCGAGCTCTGATCAATAAAGGCATATGGGTTAAATGTAAAAACCCTAATTGGTTGTTCAGCAGATGGCCTGAGATTGAATATCAGGGAGCAACAAAGAGATGTAAAATATGCAAACATTGTACATGCACACATACCTCACAATAAAAAATGATGTCTGTTGAAGATTTCAGTTAATCTTTTAGCCTTCTGGATATTGGATATAAATCCTACCAAAAAAATGCATAAATCAAGGATGCATGGGGTAAGGAGATTGGCTCTGAAATATCCCTTGAGCTTTAGGGGGGGAAAGGGGCTAGGTAGAATTAAGGATTGTTCTTTTAATGCTAGACTTCAGCTCATACAATTTACAATTATGCACCGTATATACTATTCAAAGGTCAGGCTGAATAAGATTTACTCCTCCGTTACCCCTAAATGTGACAAGCGTAAGTCGGAGGATGGGATTTGAACTCACCTTTTCTGGTCATGCCCCAAATTGCATAATTTCTGGGAGAAAGTATTTCAATGGTATTTGGGAAGCAAGTCACCTCTGATTGTAAGTTTACTTTGCTAGGCTGTTCTGAATACTGCTTTCCACTACCATATGAAATGCAAATCTCCTTTTATAGCTAAAAGGGTTATTTTGATGAAACGAAAATCTTCATCCTCTTGTTATAAAAAAAAAAGAAAAAAGAAATAGCTCAATGAGATGATTTGCACTTGGAAGAGATAAGGTACTCTGTATCTAACTGTCCTTCTAGGTTTGCAAATATTTGAGTACCCTTTCTGAATTATATTATGGGGGCAGGGTGTTTAATAAGTACATTTAGTACTTTTTTTATCTTGAGAAACATTGAGTTCCCAAACTTGCTGCATCTATCTTCAACTAATGGACTCTATGTGTGTCTCAGATCATCAATTGTCAGCCCGTCTTGGTGACTGTTCTTGGTTTCCTTTGGTTCTTGAACACTCTGCTGGACATTATGTTGTTGTAGAAGTAGGTAATGCCTACACAGCTTATTTTGATATGAATGTACAATACATTAATGGTACTGTAATATACTTCATACATTCTGGCATTTTTTGAGTGGGTGGTAGACTTCAGGTCTTTGTTTTTGCTGTTTCTTCTTTCTTTTTTTCTTGTTTGAATATTTTGCACATTGGAAAAAGTTCAAGTAAATACTTGAAATTAAATTAATTAAAATGGAGATACTGCAGATGTTGATTTTATTTTATTTTAGCTTATGAATAATACAGTACTTATTTTAAGCACAGAAAAAAATAGGACTCCATAGACTTAAACTTGACATAATGCTGGATCTAAACTCAACCTAACGGTATACAAGAACCCAGTGTAACCTCTCCGAGAACAGAACCAGAGACGGAGAATATATTTCTTGATTTACAATAGAAAGGTTGTTTTTTTTTTCTTTCTGGCTGTTAGATATGGGTCATAATGACCTACAGTAGATGTGCTTATTTAATACTATTTGGTTGCTAAGTATGCCTACATTTTATCTTCTTACCTAATAGAGTGTGATTATGATGGCTGATGCCAACATGTGGCTCTGATATTTGTAAGCTTTCTTACAGGCTTTATGAGGTAATGACTGGATGGGACTTTGTGTGGTGCACTTAATGTGAATGTCAGCTGCGTTATAGCAAAATAATTGTGCAGTCGAGTAAAATAGATGCATTAGCAGGATGAATGAATAAAATATTCCAGATCTTGTTGGCTTGGGGAAATCAAATTGATATTTGCTTGCTGTCCATTGTCTTTATGAAAAACAAGAACCTGAACAATAGCATAAACAGATTGAAGAGGAGAGATTTCCTGGTCTTGTTGTCATCATAAAAAATAGAGGAGAATGGGCTCTAGTTTCCTGAAATAGGGTGCAAACGCAAGCATCTCCAAATCTCCAGGCTCAAACAAACATGCTGTGACCAGCACATTTTTGCAATTTTGAAAAAGAGACTGAATAAATTATTAGTTCGAGGAATGAGTTGGGGTGACCCTCTGAGAAACCAAAAAAAGTTAACCTTTATGATGCCTCATAAAGGTTAAAGTTAAAGTTCAAAAATACATTAGTGGATACTGGACAGGATAGTTGAATTATATTGGTACCATAGCTGCTGCTGACATACCATCACTGTCAGTTATAGTTTGTGAAAATGAATAAGTGCCCCTCTCCTCCTGTGTGTATTTTAAAAACCTCTCTAATGTCTTCATAAAGTCCAACAAACATGACCAAGTCCATATGAAAAATATCAGTCTTTATGTATCCAGTGGGGGAAAAAAAAGTAGGAAGTAAAAAAAATAAAAAAGAAACAAGTACAAAATGAATGTTTAGAAAAAAGCATAAGTTCTATTCCTGTTAAAGCCTGGCATTGGAGGATTTAAATAATTTATGAAGGTATCCCTGCTGTGCTAGTTCGAAAGGTCCGGCTGTGATCTACTGCCAAGAAGATGGTCTGTGCCAGAGGAAACATGAGTGAATGTAATGCACTGAAAACATGGAGGGTGGTTTCATGCATCAGTAAGGTTTTTTTTTAATTTACATTTTTTTTACGCTTATTTATATTAATTATAAATATATTTACATCCTCTGCCCTTTGCTTTGCCTCAAGTCAGACCAGGTCTTATGTTAACAAGTTGGGTTAGATCCAGAAATGAATGTTAATTTTGAGTGACAGATTGGTTTGTGATTATGTTGAGCTTTGCAGATATGGACAGAAACAGATCTTAAACACTTTTTTAATGCTGTCAGTAACATACTAACAATGACTGCACATGACACAGGACCCTGAATGAAAGTACAGTGTACTTGTTTTATAAGGGTGGACACCTCAACTACACATTATTTGAAATTTTGCTATGATTAGGTAGGTCCCCTCAAATTGATTAGTTTCTTAGGTTGAATTCTCTGACACCCAGTCAGCAATGTGTCATTCTGCCTGAGCATGGCTTAACAGCAGCACTTTTTAATGCTTTATTCAACACCCTATATTAGCATTTAAAGTTTCTTTCCTTTCTGCCAGCATACTGTTATGTTATCATAAAACTTCATAATATAACCAACATTTCAAAGGCAATATCTTGACAACTCCCTCAAAGGGAGGTAATTTGGTAATTCTACAAATTTAGTACTATCAAAGAGCTGTTAGAATGTGAATAAATGTATATATAGTGACAAAATGGGTTTTCACAACTGAGAGAAGAATGCCTGCATCACTTTTTCTTTACGCTATTTAATCACATATCACCGACTAATGTGCTTACCGCCACACACACGCAGACACACACAAAGTACATGCTGATTCAGCTTCCACTCCTGTTTCATGACTTAGCTTTACAAGAGGCATGTATTGCTGTTATTTCCAGAAACCTTGACAGTCAAGCCAAGAGAACAGCAGGATACTTTAAGATTTGGCGTAGATATAACAAAGTGTCTCTCTGTGCATCTCTCTCACTGCATCCCTCCCTGCTTATACAGCTACCTCTATTAGATTCATTTCCAATGAATCCTCCTCAAGGCTCTGTCACTGCCAATTATTATATAAAACTTTATATGGCAGCCATACTGTATGTACTTGAGCCCTTCTGCCCCCGATTAGGCATGCCAGCAGATGGAATCTGTGACATGATTCAGTGCTTTACTTCACAGCTCCAAGACCAGTTTAATGACCTATCAAAGGAAGTTAAGAGGAGATAAATGGCATTGCAGCTGCATAAGAGGAAAATGGGAACATAGGTGATTATTGCTTTATGGTGTTCGAGTAACTTGTGTGGGAGGGTGGATACATTACATTTGTCTGTGACCTGGAGATTATACAGGGTGTTTGATATGGATGTAAAGAGCCATGAATAAAATACTTTATTAATGCATGTTTAAAAGTATTGTAATAAAAATAATTTTAATTGCAATTTCAGGGTGAATTTTTATATAGTGGGTCCTTATATGATCATGCAAAGGCTAGATTTAGGCATTTTAAGCAAAGTTTGCAAGATTATAAATAAAGAGGTTTGTTTGTTTGTTTGTTTATTTTTCTCAATACGAACAATCAGCCTAAGTCGGTTAATCCCCCAGTGTCCTCAATAAGACCACCATTTCATCTGATTCCCTTCCAATATTTGTCTTAGCACAGTTTAGCCAAGTAAACATGGACAGCGGTTGCTAGGAAATACATCATTGTAATCAAACTGCCAACTCCCAGATCTTGCAGACATTCTGGATGTACTGCTGGATCTAACAGCTCTGCTTGAATTTTATTGTTTTCTATTTGATTCAATTAGAGTTAAAAAAAATGCATATGAGAAAAGAATGAGTATACCGAGGCAAGCAGAGGAGACTCGTGTTTGTCAAAATAAACACCTTAGCAATAAAGTAAGTTAAAGCAACTTTAACTGCTTTATTTTTGAAGGAAATAGTGATATGAGCTGTGTACAGTGTTATGCATCTATGCTACTGCCGGCCGTTTTTAGACCCAAATTACTGTGAATCCTCATTCACATACTTATGAATGTCATCTTCTGTAGATCAACTGGATGCAAAATGCAGTGTATAACTGAGATGGCAGAATGAAAACAAATAAAAAATTTAACAAAGCATTAGCACATTTCTGCCAGTGTTTGTTAGTCATAGTTAATTGATGTTTTATGATGTGATTCATTCATTGCATCAATGCACAACTGTAAATTATGCCAATTCTATTGCATCAATCTGCAAAATAAATAAATAAAGAAATAAACTGAATAAATGACTCTGAAAGTGTTTGAATCAATTTTTGCTATTTCAAATAGTTAACTATCCTGGTTACCTGGAGTTTGAAATATGTGCTGCTGAACATAACAGAAATCAAACCTCTTTATACTTGTTTCTTTTCAGGAAAGGAAAAAAAAAACACGTCAAATAATAGCATATAGGCTTTGTGTCATGGATGTTCTACTATTGACTGTGACAGCAGAAGTAGCTGTACATCTATGTAACTAGTGGAACTGAGGTTTAGCTGGGTGGTCAGTGCAGTTGCCTGTTAATACGTGAACTTTGATGGAGCGCCTTATTCTTGAACAAATTTACATATAAATTCTCACACGCTGCAGTTGGGGGTGTGGATGGTATAAAATTAACTAACAATAGGTGACTTGATATATGAGGCAAACACTGATTATGAGTGGAAATGCCTTTTAAAAATGGGGGGTCGTCTTATATTTGCAAACTAGACAAAATACTGCCAAAAGCAATATCTTACAACAAGTGTTTTGACTTAAATGAAAATAAATGAGTCGGCCACCGTCACTCACAACAATGCCACAACACTGAGTAATGGAGAGGTCAAGAGATTTTCTTGAGCAGAGTGGTTTGAAGACGAGTTGCAGCTACACACAACCTGCGAGACCTCCGCTGTCTATCTGACGTTGCATGACAAAATCAGCTTATATTGTAGGAACGGTATGACAGAAGAAT
>JANJYP010034348.1:0-12669 GCA_024605115.1 Rastrelliger brachysoma
TAACTCTCCACCACTAACTTCTCAGGGATCATTGATTTCTTGGGTGTTGATACGAGCTGCATAGTGTCACAGCACCTTTTTGTAGAAATTTCCCACTGAAATGTGGCATGAGAAGCTTCAGGTAGCACTATTCACCAACGGGTGGCACTCTCCTATGATGCATTTTATGGACCCAGGTGGTGTGTCCTTCCACTCAGACTGCTGTGGGTGCTAGCAATAGGACAGTGTATGGACTTTTTCCTTCAGAGCACTTAATGAGGACCAGGGGCCTCATTTAAATGTTGTGTACGCACCTGAAACTGGCGTATGTCACTTTCTACGCAAAGGTTGTGATTTATAAAAACCAGACTTGATGGGAAAACATGCGTACCCCTAAGCAAACTCTGACCCATGCGTACGCACAGTTTGGAGGAAATGGAGAATTGGCGACACAGATGGTGCGGTGGTGAACTGACGTCAGATTGCAGAAATGAAGATTGGGAAGAACGAATATGTTTTATTATTGCCCTTCACACTTCAACCCGTATTATGCGTTAGAGTCGTGTCATCAAAATGACTTAATTCAACAGCGTTGTTTTGCATTGGGTCGCCAAAGGAACAACAACAGTCATTTCACTCTTGATACATCTGAACTTTGCTGTGGAAAAGAGCGTACGCCACATCTTTGTGCGTACGCACGCTTTCTACATAAGGCCCCTGGTCACTTTCAGGCTCTGTAACGACATCACAAAGATGATGTTGATTGTGGATGATAGACACAATGATATTTTACCTGTATTTCCTGGCACTGTGTCATTTTTGTTGTTACTTTGTTTACAAAATGTGTTCCATTATCATCATAAGTTTTTTTCCTGGTATCCCAAACTTTTGCCTCTGACATGGCATCTGAATAACCAATAAGGAATATTTATTTATTTTACATCTTCCCTTCACATTGTACATTACCATTTCCTTGTGGATTGTTTTTGCACATATAAATATTTTGAAAATAAGATGTTAGTCTGGCTGTATATGTCTGCTGAACCAGTCTAACCATCCCCCTGTTGAGGCATGGCAAAGCAGATGGCTCAAGACTGAATATATCACAATAAGTATTTAGGGAGGATTGGCTTCCCTGTAGCTTATTAAACGATCATTGTTTATGTTGAATGTGGTACACTAGGAAGAGCTTCAATGGCTCTCAGCACCGTCCTACATGTTCTTGAGTCACAAAAGAATAGGAGTGGGTAAAAATATCAATACATCAATGCATTGCAATATACTTTTTCCCAATCCAATATCGATTCAGGGGACTTTCTGAATCAATTTAATATAATTTAAGTTTGCATGCACTGTACTTCAGTGTTAATACAGCACTGTCATGTTCCATATTCAACACAAGTAATATTGTGTTAATGCCTTAATGTCAGATGTTTTCTTGCTCAAAAGTATTATGAGTTGTACCATGGCTGTTCACATGGGTCTGAAAATAGATAAATGATTATTTAAAAATTATCAACTGAAGCATATATATCAATATTGATACTAATTGTGACATCAGGAAGTGAAATTGAATCGAGTCCATGTCTTGACTTCCCATCATTGAACATAAGATTTCCTCTCAATCTAAGTTAATATTATGTCATCAATTCCTAGATTAACACTTGTCTTTTAGTAAGTCTGTGCCTGTGTCTACAACACTATTATCTGTGTGTGTGTGTGTGTGTGTGTGTGTGTGTGTGTGTGTGTGTGTGTGTGTGTGTGTGTGCGCGCGCACATGTGTGTGACCTGAATGGCTTGTATCATCATTAAAGTCTGTGTCTACAACAATGTTATTTTGTGTGTGTGCATGACCTGATTTCGGAGCAGTTAGTCATGTTTGGTGTTAGTCGTCATCTTGGTGATATTATATATATATATATATATGATATTATCCTCTTCCTATAATAAGTCTCAACAGTGCAATAAAAAGACTCATTACCATCACGCCATTTTTTTGTGTTTCCTTTTTTTTATCATCTATAATCATTTTTGCATGTTTTGCATGCAAGACAATGTTATCAAGGGTAGCATTTTTCCAACCCACATCATGTTTCTTTATTCAGCCGACAATTACAGGCTTTAATCCCATATCAGAGATTTTGTATACTTTCCGTGCTGTGACATCTGTCTGCTCTAGGTAGAGAGGAGGCTGTGTCTGGTTGTGGAGGAGGATTGGGGTCTTGTATCAGAGCGATGGATACCTGTACAGGATTTTAAAACAGTGAAGCGCTTGCCACAACATTAGTACCATCATTATCTTGTGTCTTTTTCTCATCACACTTACAACAATGCAATCTAACAATGCCTTTCAACATTCAAGGTGTTATATATTTGAGCAATCAATCATAAACATGAATTTTGGATCATGGTCTGTTTAGAAACCATGTTGTAACTGAGACACTGAAAAGAGCACACTAAAAGTAGCTAGTCAAGGCCCAGTTGACGGAAAAACAAAAAAACAAAACAGTTTGTTTNCCAGTCTGTTTAGAAACCATGTTGTAACTGAGACACTGAAAAGAGCACACTAAAAGTAGCTAGTCAGGGCCCAGTTGACGGAAAAACAAAAAAACAAAACAGTTTGTTTAGTTGGAGCAAATATTTTAATATATTTATGTTTTTCTTCTACTTAATCAAAAACTACCATAAGGCCAGTAATTTCATATTTATTTTTACATTGTAGCTTGCTTTTGCAATTTATAACCCATGTTATAAATTGCAAAACCCAGACAAAGATTTTAGCAACAATTTTCTTCTTGTTTGGTTAGAGAGATCTATTTTCTTATTTAATATGCTCTTTTCTTTCCTTCTTTGTCCCTGTCTCTGTCTTCCTCTCTCTCAATCTAGCTCCCAGTCCCTTCCCAGCATGGACCTTGTATTTATTACCCTCTAAGTAATCACTTTGCTTTCTCTTTTGATAGACTGTTATTGCTCTAACTAGCCGAGGTCCCTATAGGTATTTGGACGCTTTCCAGTTTTATTAGACAAAGGCCTCATTATTCAAGGCCAGCATTAAGACTACCATTAGATCCATTTGCCCCCTAGTCACATGTATCCAGTTGCAGCCTATTCATATTATAGCCCCTGCACACTTAGTATTTACAACACAAACATACTCATTCCCTCTTGTCAAAGTTAGATGATATTGTGAAAGCAACTTTGACAATTTGAGAGAAGTAGCCATGAAGTTGTGTCTTCCCCCCACCACTTAACAGTAATAAAGTTACACCACACATTTAGACATAATGTTGTCATGGTCAATATGTAGTTACTCCACTTTGTAAAGTCAAAGTAAAATTTGAATTGTACTCATTTTTTGTGTTATGTAATATTAGCTATGATTATTCTCAGGCTATTGTGCATATTTTTCCAATTTATGAAAAAGGGTGCTTGGATGTATTTGTGGAAACAACATCTAAGTTTCAAGCATTTCAGTTGCCATTTTCTATGGCAGCTGTTGACTGATATTTTAGAGCCAGAGTTGGTTATAGACATTCTGTGAAGTGCTATTGACTAGAGCATGTATAGCCTTGTATAGCTTATGAACATTGAGTCCATATGGGAATTTAGTGATTTAAACTATCTCTGTCCCTTAACAACATTCAACATTTTGGAGGATGCATGCAATCTGAAAGTTTCCAAGATAGGCTAAATAGCTTTTACTTTAGCTTCTTAAGTGATTTTCAGTAAATGGCGCAGTACATTCTCGACATGTCATATCAGGAGCTGTTGAGGCATTAACAATTTCTGGTCTGGCTAGCATTAGCAGTCTTTCTTTTGGGTTCACAAATGGCCAGGCTGTAAAAGCTCACATCAATATGTCATCCTGTAACCTCAGCAAGTGTGCATTAATTACTGATTCCAATTGTGAAAAATAAAAAAGTAAAAAGAAATGAAAGATGAAACTAGGCAAGAGCTAACATTGTCTATCGGCTGGTTAAATTACTGTGCAGCTACTGTAATTTCAGTGATAACATATATTTGATTTAATGTAAATCCTACAGATTATGAGTTCTAAAATTGCCAGTCAGAACCAAAAATTCACACCCCTGGACAGCACTGTTGCAGGTGGTGAATTCACTACAGAAAATATAAATCAAACTTAAATTCCAACAGTTTTGACCAAAACCCTTGCAGCTACTATAAGTTAGAAATATACAGTAACATGCTAAACATGGTAAAGATCATCCGTAAGCATCAGATAATCACCAATTTTAGTCTAGAGCACACTCAACATATTTTGTTTTCACTCCTTTGCGGTCCTCTTCAGGCAGCCAACACGCCCTCCACCTGGGGGATCCATAACATAAACAAACAAATAGACACACAACTTGTGGCAGAGAGGCAAAGAGATTTAAGGTGCCCCAGTTTTGATTTCCTCCATTTCTTTGTTGCGGCTTTTTAATTTCTTTGTAGCCACCCGTGTCTCCAATATGGTACTCATCCCTCCTAATCGATGGCCCCTTATTGGGTTTCTGCGTTTGGTCAAATAACTCATCGCTTTCTGGCCCCTCAGGCAAGAGGATCCAAACTAATAAGAAATCTCTTCAGTCTCTCGGGTTGGGTGTACAGATGAAAAAAAAATGATTAGTGTTGAGAAGGTATGTATCTGTGACCGAAACCAGTTTTTCAACAAGTTCACCAAGTTAAAACTAAAGCCTTTGACAAAGAAGTTGACATGTTGACTGATCTTGAGGAGGTGGTTGCCCATGTCCACACTAAGGCAAATTTATCTGAAAGCATATCTTTCCTCTAAGTTTGGCCTTTCATCAAAACTAATGGTCTTTCAAACCCAAAGATTAAGCTTTTCAAAAATGTTCTCCAGGGTAGATAAATGTAAAAATGCTGATGCGCGTTTCCAAACTAATGACATATGCCTAGAAAGTCAACTTTTTCTTAACTCTGAAATGATTTTTTTAAATGATTTTTGTGGCACAGGCACCTTGATTTGAAAGTAATCAGACAGGAAAATCATGGGAGAGAGACAGGGGGAGACACGCAGCAAATGACCATGCCGGCCGGGATTCGGACGGGGGTCGGCTGCAGAGTTCCATACATATGGCATGTGCTCTAACCACTGGACTATCTGAGCACGCCCTTGTTGTGAATGTTGATGTGGTGGATCACACAACACAAACGTTATCATTGTTCTGTATTCATTATTATATTGTCAGACAACATTGCATGCATGAAATAATGATTTTACTGACAGTCCATTGTAACAGTGATAATGATTATACTACTACTATTAACTCTCTATTCAATTCTGCTTCAGCAGTTTAAGCACAACAAAAAAATACTGCAGTAGAAGACAAAAGTGTGTTTGGCTTCTGTGGACTGAAATACAAAATAAGCGATCATGAAGCACCACAGACAACATAACAGAGGTTTAACCTCTTCAGACCAAGCATGTTAAACACTTTGTGTCTGTCTCATACAGCTAGGTCTGTTCCAAATGTTACAATGGTGACTATTATGTGTACTTTTGTGCTTTACAACCTGTAAGAGGAGGAAGAGGAGATTCAGCATTTTTTCTTTTCTTATTCTGTTTCATTGCGGACCGAGAACCTTTCAAAAATGACCAGAAACACAGACATTTTATTGTTTTTTACATTTTAACTGATATTTTCAGATTTATCAGTTTTATTATGGACATGGTCTCAGACAGCTGTGTTTGTCTGTTGTAGTGATGTATTGGTTTTTTTGCAGTTATTGTGGCACAGGTGGTGAATATACCTGAAGGGGTTAAGAGCTTGTGGTTTTGTTCATCACACTGGTGTACTGCACACCTCACACAGGGATACAGCTGGATACAATCCGGGTGGTGGTATGGAAATAATCATTTCGCCTAACATATTTGGACCCTAAATACCAAAATATCTTTGAAATCAAACAGAAGTCATCAGAACTATACGTCTAACTTCAGGCTCACTAATCTAAAATTTTAACTACAACAACAACAAAAAACTTCCTGGAAGAATAAGATCTGACTAAGATCTCATTCTATGTGAGCACAGAGACACACACAAAGCACATATACACACAGGCTCTCAAACTAAATAAATAAAAGCTCTCTTTAAAAGTGTCTAAACATACAAGAAAGTGCAAAATGACACACACACACACACACACACACACACACACACACACACACACACACACACACACACACACACACACACACACACACACACACACACATACACACACAAAGAGTAATACACAAATATAATAATTTAACATCTACAGTATCTGAATCTATGTCTACGCAATTTATATTTCCTATATGTATGTAGATAGAGAGGGAGGGAAGAGCGTGAGTGTGTGNTAATTTAACATCTACAGTATCTGAATCTATGTCTACACAATTTATATTTCCTGTATGTATGTAGATAGAGAGGGAGGGAAGAGCGTGAGTGTGTGTATGGAGAGAGAGAAAGAAAAGAAGAGACAGAGAGAGGAAGAGAGAGAGTGCCACTTTGGAGTAAAGCTGTCATTACTCCGGCTGGCGCACTCCCTCATAAATACTGATAATGAGATGCTTTCAGCAGCCTAATCATTTGCCAATGTAGCAGGAGGTAATGTGAGAGGAACACTCTCTTTCCTCTACTTCTGTCTGGAGATGACACTCCAGATTATATTTAGACATTACCCAATCTGGTTTTATAGAGTGGTACATAGAAAATAATAGATTTTCTTGTTCTGGTCTGAGTGGACTATATGAAAAACTAAAGTCTAGACTTATGTGAAAAGTGTTTTGCGATAACTATTGTTGTGATTTGACATTATAAAAAAGTCTGACTGATTGATTCTAAAGCTACATCTTATTCATTTACCAAACAAGCAGACTGAAGCAAAAAACCAGAATGGGAAAAATGTCCAGATTTTGCTTCCTTTTGCTGTTTTAATAAAACCTTGTATTTCTGTAGGGACTGGCAGGAGTTTTCAAACATGATTATTAAGTCAAAATAAAATGTTTTCCTGATAAGCAACATTGACTATTGTCACAACACAGGTGAAAGTAGTAACTTTATCATAGGTGGTTGGTACAAAAAGAATCAGATTTTGATATTAGAAACTGCTGTTTGCATCTCACCAACAGCGAATGGTGGTTTCTTTTAAATTGTCTAAACTCTACCAAATCTTACAACATGAAGAAGAAGATTACAAAAAGCTCACCAACATTTTCCATTTGTGGATGCTTTCCCTCTCAATTGCTCTTTTGTTTCTGGATAGGCTTAAGGCAATGGTACACTTGAAAACAAATAAGTTACGAATACATGTTGGATGCAATGTTGGAAAGGTGTAAGTGCAGGGGTTTACAGATACTGTTTCTTAATTTGACAAGTATTTCACTCGGGCCATTGCTGATGTCAGTTTTATGAATATCTACATCATGTCAAAGATTCGTCTATGCAAAGTGCAGGCGGTGTTATATAAGTTCACACAAGTACCAAAGCAATGTGTTTGTTTTTGTGCCTTGGTCTGTGTATTTGGAGCTTCACCCTCATCATTTACACTAACAGGTTCAGTGTGTGATGTCCTGAAGAGTTGGGGAGTTTCCCTCAACAGGACAGCCACATGAAGGGACCCAGTTGCCCCCCTCTGCTCCTGCCCCCTGACTCAGATTGAACTGAGATCTCTGGAGGCATTCCCAGGATAAAATAAACAAGAAAATTCCTTTGAAAAGCAGCCATTGACTCTACACTATATATATCTTTCCTATGAGCCATCACTCTAATGGGCGTTTCTTAAGAAGTTCTATGAAAGCACTGTACAGCATGTCATCTTCTGCTGCCTATCTTCTTCTGGCCATTAAACAGCATCCTTGATCATTAGTCCCTCCATGCTGCCTCTCTCCGACTCCACAGTGATTGGACAAACACTGGTGTCCCTGGTGATATGAGAGGAATACATTGAGGAACTATTGTGGTTTTCCATGGCCTTGCTGTGTATTGTTTACTGGGTCTGCTTGATTGCCCTCTGTCCAAATCAGAGGGTACAGGCAGGCAGGGCAGGGGTCTACAGGGAGGCACTGTGTTGTGGACTGTCCCAACGTGCTAAGAATATTCACTCAACCCATGGCTCTGAGGGGGAACCCATCCATAGCTCAGTAAACACACACATAGTGGGAGTCATAGATTTCTGCACCAGGGACCATATGGCTGTGCATAAATGTGAGAGTGAGTATTTGAGTGTGTGTGGTGGGAAGCAATGTCTATCTTCACGTCACAGATAATTACCCCCAATGTGACTTTGCTTTTCAGAGTGGGAAAAGAGAGCAGACCCTCCTCATTGACAATGGCACTTAGAACCACAAAATAATAGCAACTATATACTACTGGAAGTGAAATATTAGNATCATTGACAATGGCACTTAGAGCCACAAAATAATAGCAACTATATACTACTGGAAGTGAAATATTAGCTAAATATGGAGTAATTTAAAATAATACGTATAGTTTCCTTTGGTCTTGCCTTTTCCTTGTTTTGTTTTTTTAATGACCCTTTTCATTATATCTGACCATATTACACACATATATAGCTCTAGGTTACACAGGTCATTGCTCATGGCAGCCAATTTGATGAAAAGAGAAAAAAGAGCTGCCTTTCTGTGCCATAATCTTCACCCACCTCTGATTTGTATCTGTTAATCCCTATCTTAAAACTCATAATTAAGCTAATTAGACACTCTATCTGGGCACAATTTCACTTTATTGGCCAGATAACACTAATATTCAAAGAACAAGGTTACATCTCTGAGTTAGAATGTGATAAATGCTAAAGGCTTATGCTGCAAGCTTTAAATACTTAATTTTCCTCTCTTAATCTCCCATACAGTTATTTTCAAAGGTGTGGTGTATGTTTTCTGAGGGCTTCATGGTATTCATGTTTCATGGTCTTGATTTCAGAGCAGGTCTGGTCCTCAAGGCTGCCTTGGCTAACCTTGCTAACCAGGAAGGTAATGCCAGCATGTCTTATCAGAGCAATGCATGGTGAGCAAAATAGAGATGTTCATCTTTAGAAACTAAAAACTGAAATTAAAATAATCTACATTTTTTGGCTATATCAAAGCAACAGTATTAGCTGTTTTTGTGATTAGATTTTGTGTAATCTTTGCTTTGTGATTAAAGTCAAACTTGAAAAAGTAGTGGCTAAAACAAAAAAACATTATTTTAATTTAAAGTTTCTCTCCTCTATGCTTGTGTTCTCCAGAGAATGTTGCATTAGAAATATTATAGACTTTACAAGCAACAAAAAACTGATGGTTTCTCCCAAATGCTGATTGTTCGGAATGAACAGATGTCTTAAATTGCTTATACATACTCAGTGTTATGTAAAGGCATGAAGGATAAAGGAATGCTATGCAGGCCTTGCTGTTTGCTATTTTTAAAGAGAGAGAGAGAGAGAGAGAGAGAGAGAGAGAGAGAGAGAGAGAGAGAGNATGAGTGGCGGTAAAGACAACAAAACCATGAATCAGATAAATAAAATTTAATTTTCTGATCGTTTCAATGAGGTTATGTTCTCAAGCTCAAATAAATACGCCTACACCTCAGTAAACCTCTGTACAATCCTGCGGGAAGGGGCCACATTGCCAGATTTGGTGTGAATGCAGAGTTTCATCCTGTCTGCTGTGGCCTCTCTTTGCATGTGTGTGTGTGTGTAGCTCAGCTCTGCCCTCAGTCAAACAGACACACAGACAGCAGAAGAGCAGCACACAGCATACTCTGCAAACAGCAGAGGAGAGAGATAGAGAAGCAGAGAAAATACTAAAGCACATAAAAAACACAATGATGTAACCTGGTTGATACATTTTTATATCTCATACCCTGCATGCTGTTATTGGCTGGGGGCTACACACCTATTGCCCAAAGGTTGAACATAGCAAAATTAATAAGGAAATAAGAATGCAGACAGGAGGCTGGGACTCTGTGGATGAATTCACGTATCTCTAGTGGGTCATAGGTGATGATTGAGAGGGATTATACATTGTTTTTTAGGAGAATTGAGCATAGTATTCCTAGATTGGCTCACCGTGTGGTAGTGAGACATTATATTGACACAGGTGTGTCACTGAATAAATAGTCTGAGTCCCTCCCTAAGGACTACAACCCCAGAGTTAGAGCACATCCCCATGTCAGGCATAATAAAAGTATACTGTTATCCAATATTGTGTACAAAATTTAACACAACTGTGTGATAAAGAATATTTTAATGAGCACAAATCTGAGTGACACAGAATGACTACATTTTTCTTTTTTTATCTTAGCACTTTGACAAGAAAACTGTAAGTGTGTTACTCACTGCCTGCTTTTCATTGTTTAGGAGGAAAAGAAGAAACAATTTGACTATAAGGGTCTGCACATAAAAAATATGGGAGAGTGACGTAGTTCTTTTTATTTCTATTTTCAAAAACCCTAACCCTTTGGTTTTATTTAGTTTTTGTTTTTTTACGGAAATGCCTCTTTGTTATGAGTGTGTCATTTGGTCCTGAAATCCAAGAAGCTGAGTGAAATAAGATTTGATTATCACAGAAATGTTTGCTGATTTCGGTTTGTTTGTGTGTGTAAAGTTTTGACCCTGTCTCTTAGTTGCAGTGACTTGATGTTGTTTAGACTCATCTCCCTGCCTTCTCCCCCCTAGAGACATGTCTTTGTAGCAATCCCAGCATCCTCTTCACTGCTCCACTGCATCCATATCGCACTAATGATCATGGGAGTGGACAGCTGCTTAATGCAGTAGTGTCATCAGTGCTGCTTTCTGATAGCAGCTCCATTGCACTTGACGGGACTCAAATGTATCTGCTCAACACAAGCCCCCCACATTTAGCAGATCAACTAATGTGATTTGGGAACACCTCAGTAAAGGTGTATTAGATGTGTGCCATATCACATTTGCAGTATATGATTGCAAGACATATCACATTTGTAGTGTATGATTACAGACATGTTTCCTACCATTTTTCACGGCTTACAACACTGTCAGATTGTGTAGGTCTCAGTCACATAATGAGTATGTCATGAATGTTCCTGAGATCATGATATTTGCACTAATATTTATATTGAACTTTAACTTTTACCATTTATATCCCCCTTTTTCTGCATCCATGCTTGTCACACTTTGAGGACTGCTTAGCAACTCATCATGCAAGGGTGCTGGGGGGTGGGAGGTGGTGGGTGTCCTCGTTGTCAGTGATTGTCACCTGACTATACATTATACATTATTCTGCTGTGCTGTAATGCATATCCTATAATGGCAAAGACTGCTGAAAAGATGAAAGTTTATGCCTTACTATAGGTTCATAAATAATCACATTATAAAAAAGGTTGGCAAGACAATATGTTTTTTAAAATATTTTTCTGTTAGTTTTAAATTTGGATGAACAATGCCTCATATCTGTAAGAGAATAAATGGGAGAGATTATACTTGAACATCAATCGATGGACCACCACAACTCCTCACTCATCACAGATCCCTGTCTATCCGTCTCATTTGGTACCTCTGTCTTTCCTTTCCTTTCTTTCTCTTTTCTTTCCTCTCTGTCTGTCTCTCCTCCCATCCTCCCTTCTTGCAGTTCATATTTCAGTTTGCTCCCAGGAGCTCACAGGTCTGTGCCAGACGGAAATTCGCTGAGGCTGCAGGAGCCCCCTTGGAGGCCACATGGAGGAGGGACAGGAGGGGAACAATCAGGCCCAGTCCTCCCTTACTATCCCTCCCTCTCGTTCTCTCCCATGTACTTTTTCTCTCTTTCCCCCTCTTTTTTCCCTTACTCTCGTTTCCCCTCTCTCTTTCTGTCTCCTCTATATCTAGCCTGCCAGGCTACACAGGTCCTCAGGGTGACTTGCTCTTGGCTCAGGTCCCTCAGCACAGAGCCCTCTCCTCTCCTCCTTCACCCACCCCCCCCAACCCCCTCTTCCCCCCCTCTTCTCCACTCCCTCCTCTCTCCTCCTTCCTTCTCCAACTCTCTCCCCGGGGGGAAGACGGTGAGGCCATCCAGTCCCGAGCTGTCCATCAGCGAGGGTGTTTACTTGCAGTGTGACAGGCCGACACATCTGGAGTGCATATTCACTAGTGTTCACACTATTTCTCCCTCTCACTCTTTGCTATATCCCTAACGTTGCCACCAGACACATTCCTCCGGCTCATTTCAGGGCCCTTTGTCGTCGTTATGGTGAACCCACCTCCAACTTTCAAACACTCACAAGAAGTACACACAAACACACACAAAGACACACACACATACACACACAGAGATTTGTTTTCATCCATTTTTCCTCTTTCTTTCACCCCTCCAGTGGTTTTTCAGTTGCATGACAGAAATTGGAGTTAACCACCAGCAGGGGTGGGCTGGGGGTGGGGGTGGGGGGGTGATGGGGATGGGGAGCAAGAGTCAGCTTTCTCTCATCCACTTCTTTCTCTCCCTTCTCCTATAAGTGTTCTCTATCTCTTCGCCCATTCCCCTTTCTTCTCTTTTCAGTGAGTCCAAACTAATTAAAGCAGCTCTTTTTGGAAACCCATGACTACTGGTCTAATGAAGTGACACTCTTCCTTCATCTTGTGTCTTTCTCTCTCTCTGAAACCCCCCACCCTCCCACTCATCCTCCCATCCACCTCCCACCCTGCATCCCACCCATCTACCCACCCACCCTG
>JANJYP010034375.1:0-17361 GCA_024605115.1 Rastrelliger brachysoma
ATTATATCAGTAAATAACAATGTAAATTAGAAATTTATAATTCTTAAGAAACTGCACATCTGCTCAGATGTGAGCAGATGTGAGCCAACTCCGGTGCTGCATACAGTGACATGCAGTGAACTCAATAAAACGTGCCACTCATTATCAATCAAGCTAACCAAGTACAGATGAGGAAACAACCACAACCAAACATGTAAACATGTTCTTTCCACATGTCTCCAGTTTCCTGTGAAGTCTATGCCTAAGTCTCCTAATTCACCAGTTAGTTTGACAGCCAGAGAACACGAGTTCCAGTAAATATCTCACAAATACATCTTTGACCAAAACAGGAGGAGCTCTCTGTTCGGTGCATGGTGTCCTACATGTGGAACACAACATTCCTCTGCTGTTCCAGGGTCATCAGATTCAAGGGGACTCTTTTGACTGCCTAACATTTTTTATTTGAAAATATAATAAAGATAACATTAAAAGTGAGAGAAACGTCAGTGAAAGAAGCCTTCTGTCACTATCTTAGGACATTAGTAACACAGTATTCCAGTGTGTGGGATAACTTACAGTACAACAGGCTACTGAGATCAGTATGAAGGAGAATTAATTCCCCAGTCTGTGACTGAGAATAAAATAACCTGTATTATTATTAATATAATAATACAGGTTTAGCCAGAAATGAACAGTGTAGGTTGGATCACTTGTTTTCTCCCACTGTTTTTGTCTGCACCTGAATGGAAATGTCTCAATAATTGCTTATTGCGTGTGATACACCCAAAACATATAAAGAAAAACATATAGTTTTAAAGGCCATTTCCTGTCATAATAATGTTTGTCTCAGCAATCCAGTACTATGATCAGTTGATCTCATACTATCCATACACCCAACCGCAGCTTGTGGACGTTTATATTTAGTTTTGTTAAAGAATCTATCATTTTGTTAATGTTAACATATGAGCACGAGACATATTTACAAATTGTTCTGTGGTTGCATGTTTCATCACNAAATCCAGTACTATGATCAGTTGATCTCATACTATCCATACACCCAACTGCAGCTTGTGGACGTTTATATTTAGTTTTGTTAAAGAATCTATCATTTTGTTAATGTTAACATATGAGCACCAGACATATTTACAAATTGTTCTGTGGTTGCATGTTTCATCACTTTACCGTCCATTTTGAAATAAAATCATCATCAGTATTGTTCATTTCCGGGTCAGCGATCACCATCTTTGGTTTCACTGAGAATTACTCCAGTTATTCTCAGCCAGAGGTGTCATGTGACTCATTGACCCGGAAATGAACAATGCTAATGTCACATTAAGTTTGAATTTGGTTAAAACTGTTTTTTTAAATAATTTTTTTTGATGAAACTTGCAACAAAAAAAAAAAAAAAACATGTCCGATGCCCACACATTAACATTAACAAAATGACTGATTCTTGGACAAAACTAAATATAAATGTTCACAAGCTGCAAGTGGATGAAAGGATGGTATGAGATGAACTGATCATAGGTGATATGATTTCTGAGACAAATATTGATTATGACTGGAAATGACCTTTAAAATTAATTCCTGGTATTTTGTCTGTGTCACAGCACGATGAAGGCTCCAACTGCGGGAACCTTGGTTCCAACAGCGGTAGAGGCCGGTATCTGATGTTTCCTCACGCCACCGACGAGGTGCGTGAAAACAACGATAAATTTTCCCCCTGTAGCATCAAATACATCAGCAAGATCCTCAGGCTGAAGAAAGATGACTGCTTTGTTGGTGAGAAAAAATCTAACAATAATGAGTCATGTAGAGCTGGAGACAAAAATATTTACCTGGTGCTTAAGCCACCATAAATATTGTGTCTTGATTCTCATTTGATTTTGTATTTGCTTGTGTGTGTTTATCCACCAGTCAGTGATCAGCCCATCTGTGGGAACCAGATTGTAGAAGAAGGTGAGGAGTGTGATGTTGGTCACAATGACACAGACCCCTGTTGCTACAGTGCTAAAGAGCTCATAGAGGTTCAGTGTCGCCTCAAGCCTGGAAAAGTCTGCAGGTACTGTACATTAAAGTATGCACAAACGTTCCCATTTTTAATTAAGGTATATCAGGATATTTTTGGATAAGATCTACATTCATTTATATTGGCACTGCTAGTTCTCATTTTCATCATCTTAATTGAAACCACACACCGCACTGTTATTAATCCTTTATCTACTTAATTTTGTTTATGTTGTATTTTCTTCGAACATCTCTTTTTTTGTGTGCATTTGGCTCATGATCGATTAATGTGTATCTGTCAACCTGACTGCATTTTGTCTTTTCACTTCTCCATCCGTCAGTCCGAGTCAGGGCCTGTGCTGTGGTCAGGATTGTGGGTTTAAGTCAGCAGGTCAGGTCTGTGATGAGGAGACAGACTGCCAGAGGGAGAGTGTGTGTTCAGGCCTCTCCCCACTCTGCCCTGAGCCAAGTGCCAAAGAAAACCTCACTGTCTGCAGTCAGGGCACTCGAGTGTGCCTCAATGGGGTGAGGCAACAATATCCACCACACTACAGTATGACTCAACACACCCGACCAACAACAAGCTGAAATGTGGAAGTATGCATCAGTGTTGCCAGCCAAAAAAAGAGTTTAGCTTTGAGTTTCAAAGTTCAGTTTNGTCAACACACCCGACCAACAACAAGCTGAAATGTGGAAGTATGCATCAGTGTTGCTAGCCAAAAAAAGAGTTTAGCTTTGAGTTTCAAAGTTCAGTTTTGGCTTTGAAAACAACTGAAAACATTGAATAATCAGTCAACTTTGCTGCTTTGGAGTTCAATCATATCACATGATAATCTAAACATCATCTAACAAGTTTTCTTATCTTTTTTATCTAAAGTTTCATAAGTAATTTAAAGACTAAGACCAAATGCTGTATAAATCAGGCCTTCTACAGTTGTTTAAGGGATCGTACCTACAGTTTTACATGTTTGAGTCCATTTAATACTACACTTACAGGTTAATATCAAATATAATATAGAATATACAAGAGTTAAATAACAACTTAGCAGACAATTTTGTTTTTGCTGACCTCCACTGATGTAACGTCTTATCGTATACTGTGACGTCATCTGCAACAACATAACTTTATAGNCACTACACTTACAGGTTAATATCAAATATAATATAGAATAGAATATACAAGAGTTAAATAACAACTTAGCAGACAATTTTGTTTTTGCTGACCTCCACTGATGTAACGTCTCATCGTATACTGTGACGTCATCTGCAACAACATAACTTTATAGGAGTTTTCTGTTTTTGCTGATAATCTAAGACTTGCTCCACCATGGAACAGCTGTGTTTACACTCTACTTTATTGAATCCACTTTATTTCATTACTAAGGAAGGTTTTGATAAAATCCATGAAACAACAGCTTACGTTTCCATTAAACTTTCATTTGACCACATAGCCTCCGTTAATTTGATGATGCGCTGTCTTCTCAGAAGAAGAGGAGTGGAACTAATTCCAGCTGTGGATATTTTTCCATCATTTTTTCTGATTATATTACTCTTCAGAGATGCTAATGCTGCTGACCTCTAATGACCTTATGCAAGAACATGCAATACAGTAACTGTAAAAGGATGTCTGGGCAGGATGTGGGAATTTAACAAGAAAAGGAATCTTCTTTTCATTATAATCATAAAATTACCCATAAGTTATTTGATTAGTAAACTCTTGCAATACCCACATCCTTATTTATTTATGGGTTTAAATCGTTGAAAGAATCAAATAAGCAGTAAACCGGGAATCTGACGCTTGACAAATAAACAAACACAGTCAAAACCGAATCTTAGTTCTGTTCTTCAAAGCTCATCAGCCACATGTGAAGGAAATTGCCCACATTAAAAAGTGATGGCCAATGATTAAAGTGTCCAGATTTTGTTTTCAAAGTCTGGGTGAATAATAAACAATCAATGTAGTTTGTCCATGTTTAGCTGCAGAGACCAGAGATGTCCAGGCACTTATACTAGGCATACAGTAATTGATCACAATTTGAGTAGGTGCACTTGACTACCCATAATGCCTAATTGACATAATATACAGAAAGTCCAGCTAGCAGTCTGCTGATACACATAAAGAATCGGTTTATCTTTACACAAGTCTGTGTTAAAACAATAGTGCCTACACTTACATTGTAGTCATTCTTCTTGTTCATGCTGGCTATTAAAAAACTCCTTTGTAAAGTGTTTTCAGTATCAAGTGATCCACAGTGCTCCTTCCATTAAAAAAGCAAATGTTGATTTAAACATTTATCTGAAGCTTATATGAGGCTTCAGCTGTCTGGAAGACATCCTCTCGATTACATGCACTATTTTGATAATTTAGATTAGCCCATTACCTACAATGAAAGTGAATTGCGAAAGGATTTCTTAATTGCTAGTATGAACTGGAGAAATAGTTTGTCCATATGGGCACCTGGTTATTGTTTTAACATAGACTTGAAAAAGTGTGAACCTGCCCTTTAACTACATGCCAGTACATGAAATTCACTGAAATCTCTTTGTTCTCCTTCATCTCTTCTTTTCTATTAAACTTAATTTAAACTCATCAGTGACTTGGGTCTGTCTACAGGTGTGTGCCGAGTCTGTGTGTGTGAAGCACAGCCTACAGCAGTGTGACTGTCCAGGAGACTCAATGAGGGAGAAATGCCACATGTGCTGTCAGCAGCCTGGTAACAACATGCCCATGTGTCCTCTACTACTGAGGAATGTGTTTACACTTTGTTTCCCAATACATCTACACTATGTCAATTTGTACTGAGGTAACCATCGTACATCCCTGTTTTCCATTAAACAACCTCAAAACCAACTCATCTGACATGATGACATGTTTTGGTGCTCTAGGTGAACTTTTGCTTTTCATGTAGCAAGTTAAAGCTACCATATATTGAATTTTGTTCTCATAGTAGTATTTTGCACAAAAGAACTCAGGGGCACCAAAGCTGATACTCTTCTACACATTTGTTTTAAACAGTTGGCTATCTCATGTGTATTTTGGTATTTTGCTATTACATTTTCACTCTATCAATGACAGATAAGCCTGACACATGTGCCAGCACCACCTCCTCTGTGTTGTCGCGTCACTTCCAGAGAAAGGCGTTGGCCCTTGTGGGTGGTGCTCCGTGTTCAGGGAATCGAGGCTACTGTGATAAATTTCACGTGTGTCGCCTGCTGGATGCAGATGGCCCCATCGCCAGACTGAAGAACTCCTTCCTCAAACTAGATGACTTTGATGATCTAGCAGAGTGGATGAAGGTGAAGATTTTCTATGAGTAGTTTGATCATGTTCAGCAATGTAATTCCATGAAAATTGAGCTTTCATGAGCCCAAATCAGACCAGTGTACAAAAAGTCTGTTAAAGGTGTACAATTACATGAAATTGCTGTGATAAGTCAGGGTTATTGGATAGTTGTGTGAATTAACTCAGTGAGCTGATATTTGACCAAAGCTTAAATACACTTGCTGCAGAGTAGGGCTGCAACCGTATTGAGTAATCTTCTGGGGTTTTTTTGTTTTGTTTTTGATTAATTGATTCATGATTTTAGCGTATCATTTTTTATGTTAAAAAATGCCCCTCACAATTTTCTTTGCCCAAGGTGATGACATCAAATACAGTATTTTATCTAACTAGCAGTCCAAAACTCACTCAGGACATTCATTTTTGTTATAATGTCAGATAAAGAAAAGCAACAAATTTTAAAATTTGAGAGAAAAGCTTGTAGTGCAGTGTTTTGAGTTTGTGTTTGATGAGTTTGAAGAAGTACTGCACATATGTCGTGCACAAAAGACAGGGACAGCTGCTAATGATAATGAACCTAGAAGGGAACAGCATGTCACTAAACACTTTCAGTATGTTTGTTAGACCTAAAAGATACAAAATGAAGATGTAAACAGCTCTGTAATTGTTTACAGGGAAAGCACCACAGTGAATGTCTAATCAATGTATTGTCAAACCCTTTTTCATTTAAATAGGATATTTAATAGTAGATTACTTTTGTGTAACTTTCCAAAAGGAAATCATGCGTGATTTGTGGATAATGAGCTTTAGGACTGATAGTGTGAGATGAATTAAATTGACTTACGTTCTTAAAAATCAGCTTTCTATATTTTAACATGAAGTTACTCCACTGATTCAGATGGAGTAAAATAAATGGTTTTCTGGTTCTCGGTAAAGTCAATAGGTTTCACTGTTTATATTATGTGGTTAAAAATAATTATTTACATTATTCTGAAGTGGGTGTCTTTTACAAGGAGCAGCAGATGCCTGAGGTAACATCAGCTACACGCAGGGAGTTTGTCAAATTTTCTGTCTTGATGTTCAACCGTCTTGAATGTTGCAGTACAAGCAGGCAGTACAAGATTATCATGACAGCATGGCAAATCAGGAATGCCAATCTGGGTTCAAGAGCTCCTCATGGATCAAACACCCTTCACTTCAGGGACCAATGTGTTGTTTCATCGAAGCTGGACTGCTGATTCATTTTGCAGTGCTGATTGGAGCAAACAGCTGAAAATTATATAACTNTTGTCTTTTACAAGGAGCAGCAGATGCCTGAGGTAACATCAGCTACACGCAGGGAGTTTGTCAAATTTTCTGTCTTGATGTTCAACCGTCTTGAATGTTGCAGTACAAGAAGGCAGTACAAGATTATCATGACAGCATGGCAAATCAGGAATGCCAATCTGGGTTCAAGAGCTCCTCATGGATCAAACACCCTTCACTTCAGGGACCAATGTGTTGTTTCATCGTAGCTGGACTGCTGACTCATTTTGCAGTGCTGATTGGAGCAAACAGCTGAAAATTATACAACTTTAAATGTTAAGTTAGGAATGTAGATATAAGATAAGATATATGTGCTTAGTTATAGATATAGTGACCTCAAAGACTCATGGAAACTCAGACTCATGACTCAAGACTTGTGATTCATATGGAGTAATCACTGCAAAAACGGATTTTCAGTATGAATCTATGATCCCTTCAGTGGCTTTGTAAATAATATAAGATATATTGACTCTGGTTTTTTTCTAAAACATTGTAAAATAGAACCAAGTTCAACCAAGAATGTGACAGCAATTGCACATCAACTTTTTTATTCTCAAAATAAAAGGTAAAATGAATTAATTGCACAGGGTGAAGGTGTAGTTATGAAAGTAATGCTAACAGCATATCTATTAGTTTACTGGACTTGGAGTGGCACTTAAATAACATTATACAAGCTTGTTCAGGAAATACAACCAACAATCATTCAAATTCATGTGGTATGCCTTTAGTTTATTAGAAATCATATTCAGATGACTCCAGCTGTACATTTGTTGATTTCTTCTGCACAGGCTCACTGGTGGGCCATTCTCCTGGCCATCCTCACACTGTCTGGAGTGATGGGCTGCACAGTCTGCCTCTGTGGTCGCAAACTAGACACCAGAAACTTGGAATAATGACTCTGACTTTTCATCCTCGTCACCTCTGGGAAAACAAGCACCATCACGATGATGCATAAATTAATTTCTATTAATCGATCATGATTTGCAGGTGACATGCTCAATGCCTTGCATGCTTATTTGTTAACTGATATGCATCTGTCATTTCTTGTCAGCCATTTTTTGTCTGCAATAATGCATGTGTTGTGGAAAAAGCTGTTGGCTCCTCAGTGGGGCCGCATCATGAAGCACTAGATATACATCATCAGTTTGTTGTTTCTGGCTGCAATGTCCTTGCTGTTGTATTTGAACTTGAGTGCTAATTTCAGTTTTGATGAACATCCAGGATTCCATTACACTGAAACTCTATTGACTTTGAAATCGTCACAGGTGGTGAAAGAGCTGACAAATGGGAATTAGTGGTCAGCTCCACAGGATTTTTGACTCAAATGTTTGTCATCTCTTGCATGTTTACAATGGAAAAATGCTCATAATTAACTTAATAAAGTTATGTTTGTCACCTCAGAAAGTAGCTGTTGACCATTTGTGGTTTATATGTCAGAGTTAAAAGTCATATTCCATGATTAATGGGTTGGTCATGAATTTTAAAGAAGTATCTTGATTTTCACATAGATCAGATACATTGGGGTACTTTAACCACTTATATATCAAAAACAGATATGGCAGAGTTAAAATTGTTTGGATCAAACACACTTTTTGCTTAGATAATATATAAAAACAGAAATAAAAAGCCTTGGTAAATATATGACTGATAATGACTGAATGTTTTATAATAACAAAAAAAGTTAATCATCGTTTTTCATGGACACAGCCAGATACAAACGTCATGCTCAGGATGACCTTTCAGGCAGGTTTGGTTTATTAAAGGATTCACACAGTACAATGAATTATTTACACATACCTATATGTACAAAGGATTATAGAAAATGCACAGTTTACACATTTAATCAATCCAGAAGTAAAAATAAAGAAACAAAAAATGTGTTTCATACAACAAAATCTATCATCATATGCATTATGATATTTACAATGAATCTACTTTACAAGTAACTTTAACATTTAGCAATCTTGTCCCCTCTCTTCAGTGCAAAAGTAAAGCATCTCCACTTTTATACAAGGTGGAATTCACAATGATTACAGTACCGATCTCTAAAGAGCCAAGGTTTAGATAGATTTAAATGGAAATTTAATTATGAATAGTAGAGCATTAATCGAGATTTTAAAAGTCACATGCACAGAGGAAATCACAGTTTCACAATACAGAAGGAAAATTGAAATTAATTCAGCATTGTGCACCTCTAGAGCCATGATATACAAAATGTTGGGCACATTAACTTTGAGGTAACAGCTTCAAAGTAGCCTGTCATCATGCAGAGGCATAGTTGTAAAAATGCAGAGATGGTCATTTTGAAAGCCGCAGTTCTTGCACGTTTCAGTAAAAGTTGCAAAAGTTCTTATTAATAATAATAATAATAATAATAATAATAATAATAATAATAATAATAATAATAATAATAATAATAATAATAATAAAGCACACTCAGGTGGAAAGCAACAACAGAGTTTAAGACAAGTTTGATTTATGACAGCTTGCTGCTGGTGAATGTTTACAGTAAGGCACACTGATACAGGTCCCACAGTCACATGTTGTTGTGCTGAGAGCCACAGTGGTGAATGCTCTGTTAGGTTAAACATCAGTCAGATAATACTGTACATAAAGTTAAATAAACTGCACCTTTTTGCATAGAACAGCTTTATAAGTAAAATCCTCTTCTCTTTGAGAAGTAGCATGGTAACAACAGTCTACAGGACGCCATGGACACACAGTACATATTTTTTTCACAGTGGTTGTTATAAATATGACATTTTGTACACAATCTGACATCACTATCTCCAGAACTATTATGTTAAATTCTTTCAGTACGATAACTTTGAATGTTATCCATCTGTTTGGATATTTAAAAATCTACGTTCATTTTGTACAACAATGAAGTTACAGTTACGTGTCGTAAAAATAACTCTCTTCAAAATATACAGTAATTTACATACATATTGCTTTAAATAAAACATAATACTTCTGTAGGTATATACAAGGTGGTGAAGGGTTTTTTGTAATTTGAGAATTAAAATAAGTTACAGGTGTATAAATTAGTGCTGTATTGAAGTGCTGACATGGATAGACAGGAGTTACACTGTGGGGTCTTTTTCCTCAAGGTCAGTGGTCCTCAGAAGTTACTCTACAGAAACAGACAAAGTTTATTTTCATTTCAGCCTCAACAGAAGTTGTGTTAATAGTAAAATTGTGAAGTGCAGAAGCTAACTTACTTTTTGGGGGTTTGTTTTGCAGCAGTCCTCCATGCAGCCTTACATTTAACAAATGTGACCTCCTGTGTCAAATTCTGAGCTTCAGGGTCTTTTATGCAGAACACCACTCTGTGAGAAAAATCATGACAATTGATGTGTATGCAAGAGCTTCATCAACAGCAAGAAAAAAGTGTTACTTGTCTAATTTTGACAAGCTACTTTCACACTATAACATGACTTACTTTTGCTGGGTCTCGCCAGCTCGGATGCGGATTTTATGAACCTCCATATTAGCACTGTCTGAGTCCCCGGACCACCAAGACGAAACCATCTTCAACATGTTGGAGGCTGACCAGTTCTTTGTCTCCTCCCATTTAAACTTCAACATCAAGAGCTCCCCGATATCTTTCTCTGTCACCAGCAGGAATGAATGTGTCTTATTTGTTGCTATTTTCTCCTTCCTGCCAAACACAAAGACAAGAAACATCAGTACTTTACCCATAGTAATAATGTTTTATTTAGCTAAGCCTTGTAAACTCCACACCAACTGTGTTTTAACCACACAGTAAAAAAGAGTGCCTCGTGCTGTTTTCTTTGACTACTGGGCACCCACTCCAAAACAACCCATGTAACTCATTGCTAGATACAAGTCAGTGCGCTGTAATTCTCTTTTATAAAGGGTTTTAAATGGCCTGCTTACAGTTTAAGCTTCAGGTTTTCAGCCTCTCCTTTAGTCCCATACAGTGAAACGGTCAGCGAAGGCTCCATTTCTGAGCGGTTCACCTTGCTGGAGAAGTGGATCTTCAGCTGATAATGATAAACTATGAGAGAGCAATAATCAGTATTATTTATAAAGTTATAAATATGTATAATCACTACTGTAGTGGAACCATTACAATTTAAATTTTAACCTCAGGAAAGAGTTACTTTCTTTCACAATAACTGAAGACATTTTGATGAGAATGCTTTTTAAAGATTAAACCTTAAACCAATATTAGTAATTCAACAAATTCCAAGTAAATACAAAAACTCCCATGTAATACAAAATTACATGGGAGAATCATATAACCACTAACCTCTGAAAGGCATGGAGGCTCGTGTCTTGGTGTACAACTGAACGTTCCGTGCCTTGCGGACTTTGCTGATGTCATAACCCACTGTATTACAACGGTTTTTACGGCAGCTGAGGCACATGCCACGGTCAAACATGTCATTACTGCCACACCGGTACGCTTTCACAGCTTCCTGCTCGTTCAGCAAAGAGTCAATGAACAGGTGGACCGAACGCTCATGTTCACACTTAACTGCATCAGTGATGGCTGAGGAAAAAACATAGAGGGATATTTAATATGTGTGCTGCTTATAATTAAATGAAGAACACTGAGAAACTAAAATTCCAATTGGTCCATTGCTGACCTCACTTTGGATAAAATGCATTTATCTGTCAGCTAAAAAGCCTAATATTATCTCCGATTGTCTACATTTTCTTCAGACTTTCTTCAGCCATGTTTGGGGTCCTTTGTTTACTTTCAGTCTGGTGTGAATGGGATCATTGTTCAACTTACGTGAACAATGTTCACGGACTGTACTGCTGGACTGTATCCTCTGTGTGTTTGAACTAATATCAGGCACATGATTGTTTGATATGAGATTATACTGGCTTTATTTGCTTCATCAAATATGTAGCAGAAATGTATTAGACTATTATGTAAAGCCAAGATCAAACTCTGAGGCTGCTTTAATTGTCTAAAAACTGTAGTCTTTAGTAATGGAAATCTTTAGTAGGCACTTTGATGTGTTAGTTTAAACACAAAAATTGATATGATACTAAATATTTTTAAAGTTACAATATACACAATGAAAATTAAATTAAAACATGACCAAGTAATAACAAATGATTTTGTAGCTGCTGTAGTTATTCTCACCAAATATCCCAAAGTTGGCAATCTTCTCCAGGGCCCCCCTGAGATTGCAGCCTGGCTGGAAGCTGCCTCCATTGGGATAAATGTCTACGTGGCCCACAGGCTGCTGGATCCCAATGCTGAGACCCAAGGAACCCCGCGTGAAGGTGTGGAGGACATCTACAAAATGAGCATCGTCTGGAGAGAGGCGCCTGTGGGCATGTTCGCCCTCAAAGTCTGGACCAGCTGGATCCAGTCCTACAGGCAGAGAAAGGGGGTGTCAAAAACCTAATAATACAACAAATTAAATGGATGATTTTTGGAAGCATGTAATATTCAAGGTTATGTGTCTTAACCTGTTATTCTTCCAACTTTATTGGTTGCGTGGCTGCCAGCGAATCCTGCCACATGAGCTCCAAGGCTGTAGCCAATCAGGTGGATGTTTTCAAGAGGCATGTTGGTGGTTTCCTTTCAAAAGCACATTAATGAAAATGTGATTAACTAAAGCAGTGTGACAAATAACCCCTCTCATTAACAACCAAGTGACAAATATCAGCAGAAGAAAAGTATCCTGACACATCCAAGTGCAAGTGTGAATAAATATTTTACAAACTAATGACTGCTGGTGATGATTTGTTATGTGTAAAATATCCTTTATAAATGACTTTCTATAGGTTTGTTGGCTTATTGCTGAATGGAAAGACAAATGATCACACATTTATTTGTCATTTTGCAATAAGCCACAAAGTTTTGAGTTACAAAGTCATAAATAGAATCATTTTGGCACCAATGTCCTTGTATTACTGACAATTTATTAAATGTCTTCTCCTTACAGCAAATGCAATGGTTGTAACAGTTTCAAATTAAGTATTTTGTATTCTGTTGCTTTCACAGACCTCGATCCAGTCAATGAAGTGAGCGATTTCCTGTCCCACTGCCTTGGTGTTCTGTGCTGCGACCACGTAGTGGTTCTGTGCTGAGTTGAGCCAGTCCACCACGATGACGTTGGCTGTCTGTTCTCTCTCATATAGAGCTGATACCAGTTTAGCCACCCAGCTTTCAAACATACCGCTCAACTGTTGAAATAACAAAAAATCATTAGTCACAAGTCTACACCACCTCCAAATGATCTTTACTTCAAGTCATTTGCTAACTACAGCATGTCGCTGCTTGTTGAGAATGTAGTTGCCTTGCTTTAATGAGACATCACAGCAACAGAATTTGCTGAAATAGTGAAATACAAGCAGTCACAGGTGTTTCTTCTAAACCAAAACAAAGGCATGTGAATAGTGTCCTCAGGGGCGGTTTAAAATAAGGAACAAGTCACAACTGGCTAAAACATCTCACTCACTGTCCAGCCATGGATTACTAAGAAGGTTTTCGAGGTGCTGTTGAAGGTGCAGGCTTCCAGGGAGTCTGGTTTGCTGGGAATAATGTAGCACAGGTCATCATCAGGATGGGACGGTTTGCGGAGGGAGAACTTGGCAACACTTTGATTGCTGTCATCCTTATGGCCAAGCAGGTTGTTCAGAGGGTCAAGGAAGTTACCTGACAAGGAAAAAGTTTATTAAATTGACTTTTTTGATTGATCAAACATTTAGTATTAATGAAAAAAAGAAGACAACAAGAGCAGAAATATTCCTCTGTCAAGCTGATGTTACTTGGGCAAATAAGATCTAATGCTCTAGCTGGGAGGGCTGAGACGCTTTGAGGACTGAGTGACTGACTTGAATAAGCTTTGGACCCTTAGGGGCCCCACAGTAAATGAGCTTCCACCTTAGACCAGATGAATCCTCAGGGGTTACATGAGTTCACTTTGTCAGTCTGAGCTCCATAGAAACCATCAAGAGTTTTTCTCAGCTTTGTTCCTGCCATCTCACCGACTATAATCTGCCCCAAGTATCAGTGGTCCTGACACAGTCAGCTGACTCAACTGACTGGGGGTTTAACTGGTATTTGGAGTTGGGGGTGGGGTGGTGGATGAACCTCACACATATAAATTTACATTGGGAAAGGATTGTAACAGTTATTTTAAACATAAATTATCATGATTGCACTTGAATAGCGTTATTCCTGTTTATATCATAAAGGCTGCATCTGTCACTCTTCAGTCTTGGCTTTCTGAGAGAGCAACAAAAATGATCGTTGTCTTTCACATGCATTTAGTCAGCAGAAGTTGTGCATTCTCCAAAAAGCACGAAGACAAGTTTAGTTTAACACGTGTGATACACAGTCGCCTGTATCATATAAAGTGTTCATGTTATTGTCAAGAGTCCAAACTACACACACACCCGGCTCCTACAAAAGCACCGCGCATGAATTAGACACACATTTCCTTAAAGCGATACTCCTGCGCTTGTAAACGCCCGAACCTTTCAGTCTAGCACAAAGGTCTGTTGACGTGTGTGAGAGTAAATGTGGATGAGGGTGAACTGACAACTCACCAAAAATAGAATCGGTGAGCTCTTCTTCCAAAGACGTCACATACTGCACAGCAACGTTCAACACCAGAAAGTAAAGAAACAAACCTTGCCACGCTTTCATTGCTTTTATAGCTTAATCCTTTAAGAGAAAATGCCTTTTACACTTTACTTAACCAATCTGACACCGCAGCAGAAGAGTGTGTATTCCTTCTAAGTTATAGCCCCGTACGTCCTGTTGCGCGCTGAGCGCCGATATCTGAGCCACCTTGAGCTGGTCGCTTCTTAAATAGCACCTCTGACAACCCATTGGCTGCTGACCCCAGGGCGGGGAATGGAAAAATATGTGTAAAGTAAATCATTAGACTGTTTTATGAGGAGAGCTTTATGCAAACATTGTCCGGCAGCATGACTTCTCATTAAAACCAGTTTTATGTTCATTAATGTTCTTTCTACACTCTGTGGACCTGATAACAGACCCAACATAAGGAATGAAGTACTGCATGTTGGGAGTGATTGCATAACTGATCACAACTGAGTGAGTGGTTGATTACTTAATTATTTGTATATTTAAATGGAATTTCACATTTTAAATTAAAAATTATAGATCAGTGTAAAACAAAAACAAACTGGTCAGGTCTGCATGTTGTAACCTTAATTTCTTAAACTGTCTCTTAATGAAAAAGGTAATGATAGGTAATATTAATTTTAAAAAATGTTTTAATACCACATTACCACATTTTATGTAAAAACAAGTAATACACTGTTATATTTCATAAATACTCTAATAATAAGACAGATGCCAGAAATGGAAACATTTACAGGATTATATAAAAAAAGAGGGGGCAGATAACAGAGATAAATATTAGATGAAGTGCAGCATATTCAGGCTGTAATCACTGATTAACTTTAGGGTTTTATTTGTTGTCAGTATTTATTTATAGTCTGCTCATTTGCAAGATCACTGGTCACTGGTCACCTACAGGGCTGGCTTTCCCAAACATTCCTGGACATAGGTTGCTTGGCTGAACACAAGGGGCCTCTAAAAGACATTTTGGGCCCTCATTTCTTGAATGTCCTGTTGTCACAGCATCTGCATGCAGATAATAGAGAGTAAGCACAAACCTGCTTCAATCTGTTTTATTGCTTGCTTGTTGAACTCTAGTAGTATGCATTTCTATCCATTTCTTTAATTTTACACATGCACTAATAGCCTTACAGTAATAATTATAGATTATTAATGTAAGGCTATTTATGTAGCACATAGTAGCAAAGGCAAACACCACTGTGCTTTACAGTCCATACAGAGACAGGGAGATAAGATAATAAAATACACGAGCATAAAACACCAACAACCACTCATTATCCAAACCACAAACCACCCAACCATCTTAAAGACATACATATGATGCTAATAATATGCTTGAGACAACTACCTGTGTTAAGTTTATTTTGAATGTTGCAATTTGTTCCCAAAGCTAGGACTAAAGTAGCTAAAAGTTTCTTTCCTACTAGATGTAGATGTTATTCTGGATACAATTAGTAAATCACACGATAACCTGAGATGATTGTAGTCAGTGAGCCAAACCAGAAATTTGAAGGTTATTCTGCATTGCACTTTGTGATTTATATCCTTAAGTCATATGATTGTTTCCGGATGCATGCACAAGAGTTCTGACTGCTTCTCTCTATTGTAGAGCACTACAGTAATTCAACCCAGCAAAGATGAAAGCATAAACCAGCCACCCAGAGTCAGCTTGAGACATCAATCCTCTAAGGTATGAAAACATTTCCTGTCTCTGTTTGCTGTATGTAACACAAGTATTTCGTCAGCCAGTGTCCAGTGGCTGATATCATCCATACATCTTACCTGCTTTATTATAAGGTAAGTTCATAAGAAGGCAGATAAATGTACAGCTGTGTGTCATCTGCATATAAATAATAGGACCTAGTGTAGTTCTTTATCAGCTTGCCAAATGGTTTGAGAACAGATCTTTGTGGAACCCCTTGAGGAAATCTCTAAGAGCCACTGAGGGAAACAGAATATCCTGTTATTAAGATCAGAGGAAAACTAGTTAAGAAGAGGACATGTTAGGTCAAATACACTTATCATAGACACTGTTGTTTGTTGTTTTTAATGGTTTTCCATTTTTCTCTCCATCGCTATGGAAATGCAAAATTTGAAAAACAGGCTCTAGATCTTAATTATGGATATACTGTATACAACAGCTGAAAAACATTATATTGGAAAATTGAGTCCAATTTTCTGATTTCCATTTTTCATTTTCTAAATAGAAAATTGAAATGTTACACAGACCTCTTCAACCTGAATTTTCACTTTATCATTGTCATCATAACTAGTTATGAATAATGTAATAGAAAAATAGTAAGCAACTGAAAGAAAGTTTTTAAGAAATTGAAAGAACATTATCTTCTATTTGATGGGTTAGATCAACCGACCGAGATCAGGTTGCAGTGCCTGGCAACATACTGACANCAACTAGTTATGAATAATGTAATAGAAAAATAGTAAGCAACTGAAACAAAGTTTTTAAGAAATTGAAAGAACATTATCTTCTATTTGATGGGTTAGATCGACCGACCGAGATCAGGTTGCAGTGCCTGGCAACATACTGACAGACTTGACAAAAACATTGTTTGATATACCATAAGCTTTTGGCTGGCCTGCAGTGTAACTGGCAATTACTGACTGTTCTTGTAGTTGCTTAAAAACTTTGACCTTTTGCAGAGTACATTTCACCTACTAACAAAAATGTTGTTACATGCACACTGCAGATTATGTGCTAACATGCAGGCAAGAGTAGCTGGCTCCAGCCAGCTGATTTGTCGCCAAAACCTAGGGCCTGAGATGCCAAGATACACTGGGCAGGAGGCCGATGAAGTAATGGTTGAAAAGTTACAAGAAGGTTGCTATGAAGATCAACTAAATAGTAAAGTATGTTGGCATTGTGGAAATTGTTACAGCAAACCACTGATATTATAACTTATCATCTGTTTATATATCTGACCTATGTTTCATACAGGTCATCTTAATACAAACCCTGGAAAACCAATTAATCCAACTTAATAATAGTACTACCACTTGCCCATGTTGTTAAAGGTTTGCTTACATCAGTTATGTAAATGTCAAGTTAAAGACCCCCTCCAGAAATGTTTACACTGGACCATTTATTGGCCCCAAAGTTGTTGTTGTATTTCTCTAAAATGTGGTCCTATTTCAAAAACACAATGCCGAAATGTTATTAATA
>JANJYP010034400.1:0-15627 GCA_024605115.1 Rastrelliger brachysoma
AAAAAAAAAAAAAAAAAGCGACAGGATGTAGTTTTACAAGGGACTATAATATCTTTTGATTCAGTCAATAAACAGTGTTGCTTCAGTATCGTAACTTTAATTTGAAGATTGTGATTTAAGGACATACACGTATTTCAAACTTTTATTCCACAGAAAGCCAGGCTAGTTCCTTTGCCCTGCTTCTTTGTGCTAAGCTAAGCTGATTGAGTTCTGGCTCTAGATAAATAATTAGCATATTGACATTAGGAAAAAGTTTGTAACCACACAAGATTCACACATGATCATGTAATGCTCAGTAGGAAAGTTGTCTGCCATCTGAAAGCTGTTTGGTGCAGAGCTGCTGAGAGTGAAGCAAAACAGTAAAGTTGCAGCAGGATAGCCAAGCAATGAGCTTAAACTTATTATAACACTCTGTAAATTGAGGGGAGTAAATGACAATTCTCTGTCAGTTCATGACTAAAGGTGATGCCTCTGATATTATACATTGTCAAATACATTGTTATTATGAAAATATTGATTATAGCCACTAACCAGTAATAAGGAAAGAAGCCTTTCCTGGACTGTCTCACCCCTTACTGAATGGACATCCAAGCATCCAAGATTCAGCACATCCAAGCCAAAGCAAATTTATGACTTTATTGCTGTCCAGATTTCCATGTTTTCATTACTATGCAGTATCTCCAAGTTTGGGGATTTCCATGTTTTCAGATAATGTTAAAGATGAACAATCGTGAAATAAGAAAATTATCCATTATCTGTTTTTTTCTCATAACCTTTTCAAAAACCATTGAATACGGTATATTTTATATTTTAAGAGTTGATATTTATACAAGGATTTCACCTGTCAAAAGCAAGCAATACCAATGCTGATGTTTATAGCTACAGGCTCAAAGGCTTATTGTAAAGTTTGCGGTTCATCTCTATACTAACACTTACAAGACAGCTCACAGCTGGTTGGAGTCTATCCCCCCCTGAAGAACTTGTGATGAACTTGTGGATAATTTTGAGTGACGTGCCCCAGCAACAAAGCAACACACAGACAGCAACCCACACATCTTCTCCAGCTAAAGGTGCTCTGTCAGCTTGGTCCAATCATGCAGTTCAGCAAAGACATGTGTTTCCCCTTTGCACCCATCAAGATGATGTCACATACACAGAGTCATGTGCTCCCCGATTACGGCTTAATTTAAAACATCTTCATATCCTGACTGAGGTCAGTGTGATTTGGGTTGACTCTTTAAAAGTTTGTCTTGCATCCATGGCGACATCATAGAGAGAAAGTCTGTACCAAATAGAGGTGCAAAATGAGAAACTCCCTTTGGATAATGGGTAAGTGGGACAATATAATCGCCCCCTTGGGTGAATAAACCCTTTTTCAGGAGAGGTAATAGCACAGATACCAGACCAGGGTGAGTTTGATTTGTGTTGTGGCAAGAAATTGTGAAATCTCTGTCATTACTGCATCTGTGTCCTGTCATCACCCAGAACCTCAGCCCACACACGTACTCTGGAAAATTGAAGCCTAAATTAAATGTCTCTGAAATCTTACACTATTATCTCCTCGGATAAAATAAAAAAAATTATTTTCATTAACTGCATCTGTTTGCATACTACTAATTCTTCTGCCAAATATATGAGAAATTAGTAAGATGTTAGTAAAATGTTTTATTTATGTTGACATTAAAAAGATAAATGGATCAGGCTGTCATATTGTGCTTACCTTGGCCTGTGTGCAGACATTAAAGGTAAGCAATGAGTACACAACCTGTGATGGTTTCAATTCATTGCCTTCTGCAACTGAACCAAGACTGGTGTGGTGTATCTCACAGAAGTTCTTCACACACATATGATGCACAAATGGAACAACTTATTAACTACGCATAACAAAGCAAGAAAAACCAGTTTAATCTTGTTTCTGAGTAACTTTATACTAGCCAGAAGATGGATTCTACATTTATTATATATTGCACAGATAAATATTGTTTTAATATAATTTATATTATATATATTATATATTATATTAGACTGTATACATTATTATATGTAACCTAAATATTCAAGCTTATCCAATCAAAGATAGAAAAAAGGTTTTGTTGAACATATTAACCCTTCTCTCTCTCTCTCTCTGTCTCTCTCTGTAACTCTGAGCCAGTTTATGACAGTTTGTCACAACTTAATTAGGATCTATATAATGCTGTTGTTTAAATGATTTCCAAATCAGTCTGTAGCTTCTGAGCATTTAGAAGTTATGCCCCAAAAATACGCATGTAATTTATTAATACCTGCAAATGTTTAATGCTAGCACTCAGTTAACTATGAAATCCATTGCAGAGGTACAGTACAACTGTATCATCTCTGCTTGAAAAAAGTTTATGTAACTGTAAGTCTCCTGAGTCCTGTTTTCAGCTACTAAAATTCACATTTAAATAGCTTATTGCTGTTACTAACATTGTTAAGTGTGTTTAATCAAAGCACAGTCTAACAGAGAATAAGTATTTATTTCAGCATCAGTGTTAGCTGAACCAAATCAGTGGTGATTTGGAGGTGGTTGAAAAGGTTCAGCTACAGATAACCATGTGTGCAAGAGAATATGACAAATATCAAAATAAGAACATTCAAAACATTAAGAGACTTATATGACTTTGTATTGGCCTCACCATTCAACTTAGTTCTACAAAGATAAGGCAGCGTATGTGAAGTTTAAAATTAAACTTTAGTCGGAGTTCAGTGAGGAAAAGGAACAGATGGTTGTGAGTCACACTTATGGTAAAATAAACATTTGTTTTTCTCTAAGTTTGCACAGTGGCTGTAAACTTCAGACTTGTCTAATAATCTGTATGAGATGTATCATTTCCTCCGTTCTTTATGAGACTTAAATATTCTAGCTATGGCGGCCAAGATTTTTGATTTTGACTCAGACAAAATGACATGGATATAGTGTCAGTCAAGCAAACAGGGCTTGGTTTCCAATGGTAACATGAGTGGAAGAACAGACGAGCCTTTGTTATAAAAAAAAAAAAAGCTTTAGTATCAGAAGAGAGAGAAGCCATTGTGCTTTGGAAAAGCCTCCTTATGGCTCATGTCCTAAGATTGTAATGGATCCTCAGCCCCAGTTTAACAAATGCAACTCACTACCACTGACAGTATATGCATTTCAATGGACCTGATTACTGGAAATAGGTCTCCTCATTGTCATCAGCTTAGCAAGTAGAGGACATCCTCTTACACATCTATGCATGCATGCATAGATGTGCATGCATGCAAATGTGCATCCNTCAAGTAGAGGACATCCTCTTACACATCTATGCATGCATGCATGCATAGATGTGCATGCATGCAAATGTGCATCCATCCATCCAAAGTCATTCTACCTGTCAGTTTGTATCCTTGGGTTCAGTGAAAACATACTGTTTATGATGGTCATATGAAAATATACAAGCTGACTGTTTGGATGGGGAAACAGTTAAGATAATGACTACTTAAAGTAACTACAGCCATTGAGCCCTCAGAGCTAAAGATTAAAATGTCACCATTCATTACAGGCCAAAGTTAAAATAAAATAACCACAAAACAAAAAGCTTGAGTTTTTCTTTTTTTAATCTCACAAAAATGAAAGCCTCTGTTCCTGAAAAGAGAGACAGAGTAATCTAGAAAACACTGAATGCACAGTTCTCACTTTACAGATGCTTTCAGAACATTTCATGGTTCATTTTAGGCACTTGGAATCATAACAACATTCCCTTTCTGAATAACAAATACATCTTTGGTCCGGTGTGTAATTTAAAAAAAATAAAGCCAGAGTAGTAGAAAATAACCCCAGCTTCAATGTTTTTTTGTCAAAAATGTATTTCTGGCATATATAAAGCTTCATAAAGACTTTTTTTTAATACTTAAATAAGATATTATCACTACATCTCAGAAATGACCAGCAATCTTACAGATGTTACAGAGAAAAGAAATGAGAAAAATTCTGTGTTGGCTCAATCAGATGTACAGCAGTACAGGATTGTTTTCATCAGGTCACATTTGGCAAACATGGGTTTCTGTTTTTATGTGTTTTCAGTCCACTTTCTTTTTAAAGATACAGAGTAATGGAGAACTATCCACCTCTGCCCTTTACACTGCCATTTCAGCTGCAGGGCAGCCATGTCTGATATGAATTACTGCACAGTGAGACCTGAGGCGCCTGCACGTGTGCAATATAGTAATTACTGAAGTTAATGTCTTGTATGTATGGAGCTGGCTGGTAGTAGCATGTGACATTGGTCACAGTGGGGATGGCGTTCTGCTCAGCAAGCACCCTCAGTGCCAGCATGGAGATGAGGCTGAGCGTCTGGCGCCGCTCATGGCCCATCAGACACACGGTGCTCTCATTCACCACTTGGTGCAGAGTCATTAGGCACTCATACCGTTTGTGCTCCATCCCAGCAAAGTGATTTTGCAGGTAGGCTTCGAGCTTCCTCTGCTGTTCACCAATGTCGGGGAAGTCAATGAAGAAACGTGAGCACATGTAGCGCTGCATCTGCTTCATGTCTGCCTCCGAAGAGGGCCGGAACCCTCGCACCAGCAGATGGCAGTACTTCAATAACCCGCCACCTCTGATTTCTTCTGGGCTCCGTGTAGCTATGGTCTTCTGACACAGGTGGTCCATGGCCTCCTTAAAGTCCCCATACACACTCTCACCGATCACAGTAGGGTGAAAGCTCTCAGACATGGGCGTCTCTGAGCAACGGTCAAACAAGAGCAGAGAGTCGAGGCAAATCTGGAAGGAGTCCACACTAAATTCAAATTGCCGTCTTAGGGAGTCCACAAATTTTAGCTCCACATTCTTGCCTGTGTTGTTGGACAGTGAGATGAGGCTCCAGCGGTCCGTGTCATTACAGACTTTCACCAGTTTCTGTACATAGGCCTCTTTGAGGGTCAGTGCTGTGATGCGCTCCTTGCAGACCCCAGCTGGTAAGAAGTCCAACAGGCAATCCAGCACAACATCTTTCACCAGACGGAAGGCCTGGTCATCTTTCAATGACACACCAAAGATAAGGTCAAGATCCTTGTAGCCCAGTCCAGTGTCCTGGTGGAGCACATGGCTGGCAGCAGAGCCGTTTAGCCTCACGTCTTTAACACACACACCCCTCTCCTCCAGCCTCACCCGCACCACCTATACAGGGATAAGAGAGAGACACAGAATGTCAGGAAATCATATATATCAAATAAGACAATATTAATATAGTTGAAGAAATGATTAAAAAAATGCACACTCCTAAAAAGTCTCTGGTTAAACTGTTAAAATACAACCTCCACATGGTCCAAATCAATACTGCTGCTCACAAAAGTTCATTTCATCAACATCAGCTTCAGTCTGAATAAAACCTAAATAGTCCAAACAAACAGCAGCAGAGCTGGTGCACTCTTGATCCATCTCCTCCTGGATCAAATTGTCTTATCTTATCACAAAAATAAGACCGTTAAAAACCAGGAAAGATACAAAGAGAGAGCACCCATGTGTGAGTGGTGTCCAAAAAGAAAACCTCACTTTAGGCTAAAACCTCGTATCCGCAGGTCATTAAGGGTCAGAAACATGTCCCTTCCTCTGTCCCAGTAACCTGTAAGATGTTTAAATGAAAGGCATCTCGCTTCAGTGCTGCCACATTTGAAAAGGATAATCTACATCTGGTCAGAGCCACCAACATCACTGCCAGCAAGCACAAAGAGAAAACACTTCTAAATCCATAAATAAAACATCAAAGATAGATTCAGCTTACTTGTCTGAGGGGGAAATGACAATCCACTAGTGCCATAAAAAACGTATTGTTCCCCAAACATTTGGAAGTGATCAGAGTAGATCTGAGTGGTATAACACATCAACTAGTTAGCTAGCTGCAGCTCTTTGCAGCTAGTTGTTTATAGTTGGTAAACTATCTGAGAAGACATACTTGGTGATAAAGCAAATGGACTTACAAAAATGGAGATATTCCTTGAAGATGCTACTTAGCGCAGATGTTTTGTAAGTACTCCATAAATCATTCAACTTTATAAATAAAAAAACTGCACATAAAGTCAATAAAAGCTGCAGTACAAATTAGTTGTCACAGTGACACACAATCCCAAATCTCCCTTCTGGTACTGACCTGTCAGATTAGTGTCTGTTAACACTCTCTCCCATGGTGATCAGATAACAAGCTGGCTCTATTTATACACACTGGGTCAGACAACAGACAAACATCTGAAGCCAAGTCAACACTTCACAAGCAAGGGACAAAATCATAATAGGAGTACTATAATCATTGTAATCAAAAAACCATGAAGCAGTGAAAACTGGGGTCAAATTCCAGTCAGAAGCAATAATAATGTCAGTCTCTATTACTTGCGCTGTTATGTCACAAAGCTCAGGGTTAGGCCTACGCTTAACACCTTTCCTCCCTCTCTTCTCTTGCGACAAGAAATCAGATCATATGTATTCATACACAGGTGAGTTGTTTAGTCCACCCAGCCTCTGGACTACTAGAAAGCCTCTGCTGGCTCAACATCAAATCCAACCAGAAACAAGACTGTTTCACTGCTGAGATAGAAAAAAAGAAGAATTAATAAAAGGTGAGTGAAAAAAGTGTAAGGAGTTATATAGTACAGCATATAAGAACTCACTCATATGCTGTGAATTAGGCCACACGTCTGCATTATGAAGCAGTTTATGACAGAGGGTGTTGTTATCAACATTTACAGCCTTGTAACTCTTTGGACTTCATAACTTCATGATGCTGTAGTGGATGTTAGTGCCTGTTTATCCCTCTAACCCTGCAGCAGGACAAAAGTTCATGCTCAGTCATGCCTTCCTGATGGGTAATAGCTGAGACATACTCACAATATCAAAACCTATTAAACATACATTATAGCTCAGTAGCCTCCTTCCAGTTTATCATGACATCAGATTTACTATTGATGAAGGCTCAGCAGACTCTTCAGCAAACCACTAAATTAATCTATGTGGCAGATGGTGGTTTTTAGCAAAATAAAAATTATGCAGGGTTTCCACAAATCCAGGAGAAACAAGAGTCTCCACATTTGGGGCTCAAACCTGCATTTAAGCCTCCTGCGCACTTAGTGGACTATTCATCTTTCCACAACCACAAGCATGAGCTCTGGGCTTCACAAGCTTGTTGAGCTCATCTCAAATCTGTAAGTTTGTGAATGAAATGGAAAAAAGGAGACTACCTGACATGACTTTGCCATTAGAGATTAAGTGGCTATAGGTTAAGATTGAAATTCTATCATAGCATTTGGTTTGCACAGCCAACTTTCTCTCCAGACTCTGCAAGGGAAGCGCAATGTGACCGTGCCACAATGCATAAGAGGCTGGAAATGTGGTCTGTTTTATACATTTTAACCAGGAGGGTTGCATATGGTCTCTAATATAGTCTCTATAATCTCCAAATAGTTTTAAGAGATCATTTGTGGGGAATAAATAACAGTGCTGGACACATATTTTAAAGATGAATAAGACAACAACACATGTAATTTTGTAATGTTACATGTATTGAAATGATGCATTCTGTTCCAAAAATATAATTAAGAAATGAAGCATAATATGAATCTACAAAGGTATCATAAGAGGGATGGATGGCTCTAAAAGTGGAGTGCTTGTTTCCTGGAAAAACACAGACAAATAATGGTCATTTTAATGTAACTATTTTTGTATGTGCAAATAAGCATACTGTATTCTCTAGTCAGGTGAGATACTGAACTTAATTTGAGTACACATAAACACATATATAAATCCAGCTAACTATGTACATTTAATTCCCATTCTCTAAAATATATTTGCATCAAGCAGCAGTAGTGTAGTGGTGTATGTGTGTGGGTGTACCTGAACAATCTGGCGGGGGCTCATAGACAGAGTGGGGAAGTTTCCTCTGCCGTGGATGGGGACAGCTTCCCCGAGGATTGCGTCCAAGCGCTGCACCTGATCCCAAGACAACACGCAGAACGACCGACTCTGGTCCGAGGCATCACCGCAAGACATGGTGCTGGTAACTTTAAAACCCCCCCTCCCCAAAAAACAGAAACCAGCAGAATGTGAAATGGCGTTTCCTCCGAGCTCAGCTTTATAATATATTCTTTCCTGACCGGGATATTCCTATGAATGTCAGCTCCGGTTATTTATCTTGACGTGAAGAGTTGGAGAAAATTACTTTAGTTGTAGAGGTTAGTGCAGGATGAGCTTTTCCCTCCAGTGAGAGCAACTAAATTCCAGTCAGTTTGCAAAGAAGCGATTCATAAAGAAGGTCCAGAGGGTTTAAAGCCTCCTTATTAGCATGAGCCGTCTGATTGGCTGCTGTGTTTGGTCATTAGTATGGACGCCCTGTCTGCAGGGAACACCCTTCATGTGACGTAGATGACAGCCTCCTCCCTCTCCATGGTGCGCCATGCTGACAGGGTTTTCCCTCAAACAGACTCATGATCTAATAACCTTATGATCTACGCTGCTTCAGCTGCACTGATATTAGGAAATGAGCGATTATTAATCAAGCATTTGGTGATCTATGTCAGGCTTGAGGGTAGATAAGTAAAATATGATTTGTTGCAGCTGCACAATCTCTACTTTCCCCCTATTTCTTTATTTACCCAGGGATGTTTGCAGAACATGCAGGATGTTTTGTTTTACAGCAACGCCCTGCTACATGATCATACAGACCTTTATCCGACACTAAATTGCAGGAGAAAAGGGGCAGACCCCTCGCCCCCCTTCTTGTACCTTCAGTTTGGACGTTTGAGCTTCACTGTGTAGAATGGTGTATGTGCAGTTTGATACTTGAAAGTTGTTTTTACATTCGTCTTCTGCAGGGGGAAAGTTTCTCCTCACACACATTATATCTGACTTAAAGGTGGCAGTTTGTAGACAACTGAGAGTGTAATGTTGTAATGTAATGTGATATTGAAAATTGAAGCTTCACGTACACATACACTGAAAATTGACTTCAGTGAAGTAGGAGACTACTTTCTTGGAATTTCTCAAATTAAACATATTTGTATATTCATAACTTCTGGATTGAGTGAGAAGGAAGTTATGTCATTTTAAGTATTTTAACAAGGAAACTGAAAATGTTGAGTGAACAAAATATGCCAGGCACTTTTTATTATTCCAAGCAGATGCTTTTTACATGTCATAGAACATGTCTTGAGGGGTCTTTAAATAAAACTAACCCCTGATCTCTGTTAAAATATAATCTTCCTCATTCTATGTCCAACAACACAGTTTTAAAACATTATATTAGGTCGACTGTGCCTAACAAATATACTACTATACTATACTATGATAGCAGCTAATTAAAATGGTACAAATCTGCTGATCATTATTTGTTTTGTAGATGTCTGTGTTTAAGGTGGCAAGCTGGTACCTCTGACTTTGTTTGTTTCTTCAACCCACGGAAAATTAAAGCCAACAACCACATGAACAATCATTCATTTACTTTGCTCCTGATTGTGAAGGGGTTTATAAAAAGGGCTCCGATAACCTGCGATACCCTTTTCTGCTTTCCATTTATATTTCCACATAACTTGCTTCCACTTCTTTCCACTCTGCCTCCTTATCTGCAGTGCAGATCATTTTTTCTTTTATTTGTTTTGGTGTTAATATAACTCCATTCCTTTCGTCTGTATAGAACATGTGTTAGCTTCATATGCCTTTTAATGTATGCTTCGTCTGAGACATATAAATGTGCTGTAGTGAGAGCAGACCTGATTTGAGATAGCTGTCAGATGCTCTCAAGTTTTTTTGACCCATCTGAATTTCTTTGATCCTGCAGTCTTGCACTCTTACAGGAGTGGGCAGTATACAAATCCAGCATGCAAACCAATATCAGTACAGATCCCTTAATGAAGTACAGAAATTATTCACAATAGCAGTCATTACTCCTCTTCAAGATTATGCCAATATATTATTTGCTAGTGAACAAGTGAAATCCTCAGTAATTTCCTGTTTTAAAATGACCCAAATATATCATATGTCATGTCAGAATCTCTAACCGCTCATATCTGTTTACATAGCATGTTAGTACACCTGTAAAATGTTTACAAGAGAGTAAAGTTCGCTTCATCAGTGACCTGTGTGTGTTTCTAGTAATGCAGCAATAAAGAGCAGACAGATGGAAAACACACACTCTTACGCACTTAGGCACATACATCATAATATTTTCCCCAAACGTAATTGTGTGTGTGTGTGTGTGTGTAAGAACACTTTAGGTTCACACACTCCAAGTTGGAAGTTGACAGTTTCTCACAAGCCTCAGAGAGGTCACGGTCGTGGGTGAAACATGAAGTTGGTCTCCATGGAAGATAACTTCAAATCCTATGATGTCAACATATTCCTGTTTCTGTGGCAACAGCATCTATGGTTGTTGGGCAGCTGGGCAGAGGCGTCTCCAGCTGAGGGTCCTGCCAGGTACCAATGTGAGACATCTGCGTCATCTGGTCTATAAATAACCTGCTGTGTGGCAGCTGTGCATCCTGAGAGAGAAGGCCAGCTTTTACCTGAATGTGAAACACTCAGGGATGAGAGGAACAATGATGGCAGATAAATGTCAAGTCACTTGGCATTCTCAGGTTCTCCTCACAGTCCCAGTCAGATGTGAAGGTAAGACAATCATGCAATGAAATAAAAAATAATAATTTAGCCTGCTGAAAAGTAAACATATGTCAAGTTGAATAGATGTTTATTTATATATCTCAGTATCACAACTTTGCATATAGGGCTTTCAATCTGTACAGAATCCTCTATTCTTAGTCCTCCAGTTCTAATAAGGCATAACTCTTCAAACAAACCATGTAATGTGGAGGAAATGATAGAAACCCGAGGAAGAGCAACAGAGGACAGAGCCCTTCTCCGGGAAGGACAGTCAGGAATTGAGGTTGTCTGTACAGAACAGACTAGTATAGTAAAATTACAGTGTGAAGAAGATGACAACATATTTATAAATTAACCGTATATATGGAGAATATGGACAGGAACAAACAGATAGGACCTCGTCTCACCATGGAGACCAGGAATACAGGAGAACTCATCACATCATTCACACGCACAGAGGAAAGGGAGACAAGGAAACAACATACACAACAGAGCAGAGAACCAAAATTATCATGAAGCCCTTTCGTCTCTATTGTTGAACTTCTGTGAAATTATATCAATGTCTTTGGATCCTCTGTTTATCCTTGCGTTGACATCCTGTTGGAGCCACGACAACTCAGACTGTGAGTCTAGTAGGCGCGGTGAAATAACTAGTATTTAAACACACCTTAAGCAAATGATATATTAGAGAGGTGTGTGTTTCAGTTTTATCCATGAACAAATATTAGAGAACAATGTGAAAAGTTGTGAGCGCTTAAAAACCTTAATTGAAATACCTTTTTGTGGTTTGTCCCGTCTGTATTTGTGTTTAAGGCTGATACAAGATACAACAGTGATTTTTTTCATTGTTGTTGTTGTTCTTGTCAGATATCTTTATCTGCCTTTGCCTCGTGCAGTGAGAGGAAGAAGAACAATGCGGTGGAATGGGCCTCACTCAAAATCAATGTTGCCAAACAACAAGCAAGAGTCACAATGATCAATTGTGCAAAGACAGATAATGTTCTGTTTGTCACAGTGACTGAGTTGTGAGGCTCTTCTCTTATGAGTCTGTCAGGGCTCCTACAATCTAAGTGAATTATTTCACCAAAAAGACTTCCCTCATTCGTCTCCGGGCACATTCGGACATATCACACTAGAACTCTTCGCTATTATTAGAGTGTGCATCATGTGTAGCCTTGGACGGTACTGACATAGCTAAAATAGTGATGTAGCGGCTGTTAGTCCATTGCATGTTTGACATTGCATTGAATGGCTTTGATTTTGTGACTATGTCAGCCAAAATTAACAAAACCAGTTTGGTTATATCAGAGCTTCTCTTCAGGCACAGTCTGCCATGGCAGCTGCATGTCTATACAACCAGGTTGAGTTGACCAGTTGGTGTGGACATCAGGGACTACCTACAGAGAGAAGCCGTGATAAGAGTTTAGTTTACTTTTCACCCTTTGCTTCAGATGAGAAATCTATGGGACTATGGAACGAGATTACGCAAGCAGCTGTGCTTCTGACGTCAGACTCCCTTCACTGCCTGCTTGATTGATTACAGTAGTACTTAGAAGAATAGGTCAATGCGCTTGTGGAAAAAATAAACACTCCAAAACACACTGTATATTCAAGTGGCATCATACATCAACTGTCTGCAGTACTCAAACTTCCACAGTTAAATGAAAAAATACCTGATAATAATCTGCTGTAAGCCTTGTTATTTTTGTGAGACTGCAGTAAAATCATGACTGATTGTATGTTGCATTACTAGCCTAACCCTTCACATTCTGTTCATATACTGATCCTTCACAGTATCCTTCAACATCATCCTTAGTTATACACAAAATTCCTAAACCACAAATTTGAAAGTGGGTTATTTTTTTCATGTAGAATAATGCAGGCCAACAAATTGTGCGTCACCTTGTACAGTGTATTTCAGTCAGTGATATCAGGATCTGTCAACTGTCAATCAAATAGCTGCCGTCGTCGCATAAGAAACGTCTGCTAAACATACTCGCACACCGAGCCACCGAGCTGGACAACACCCAATCAAATTCCAATTCAAACATTCAGTGTCCTACCTCAAAAACTAGAACATCCCACCTGCTTGATAATGGCCAATTGAATTAATTTTACTCACGACAGGACAAACAACGATTTCTGCACGATTTTAATGAATCTATCACAGAGATCAGAGATTTAACCCTGTGTATGGCAAAACATGATTTCAGTGAATGAGATAAATGCAGTATTTTTGAATGGTGAATTTTGAATTTTTTAATTGTAATTAAAAAAAATCTAAGCTATGTATAAAAATGTGCAGCAGCTGTACAAAAACAAAGTTGACATATAAAAAAAACTTTAATATTCAGGTTCATTTCTCACATGGGTCAAAATAGATCTGAGTCTAACGTGTTGTTAGTGATGACATGGTATTTCATAAGAGTAATAAAGTAATAAAACTGTTTACATTAATCTTGTTGAAAATCATTTAATGAGAAAGAATTAGTTCTATCTTCTTATTTTGTTTTTGTGTTTTCTTTTAAGTGAAGTACTAAACGCTGAGAGCTGTAGCGTTATTTTACACTATTTTCAACAGGCAGGTCCACTGTCATTCCAGAGTCTTGTCTTGGGTAACTTGGGGTAATGGAGGTTATTGCATACCTGCAGTGCTCTGAAGCTCAACGGTCAAATATAGTGTTTAACTATGTATTACATAAGGCGCTCTGAAAGGAAAGAAATTTACTAAGGTTGTATGGAATGGCGTTATAGAAAGAGAACAATCAAACAGTGACTAAGAGTGTAGAGATACCGAAAAATATTCAACAGAGCAAGATAAGAAATTTCTATAGAGCTTGCGATAAAAATGCAATTTCCACCATAAGTCAACTTGCTTACATGATGCAGAACAGAGAAACTACGTTAAAAATTGACTCATGCACACTCTCTCCAATATCCATATAAATATCTCCTGAAGTCAAACACCCTTATAGTTACCTCAACACATGTGACTTATATCCGACTTATAGTGGAGCTTGGTTAGAAGAGAGGAATGTATGGCCCTGGTAATAAAATACCCTCTCCTCCCTCTGTATGTCTGGGATGTCCTAACTTGGATAGTTTCCTTAACTGGAGTTTCAATCATGTTATGCAATGGCTCCACAACCACCCTAACAAGGCAGTTTGTGTCCCTTTTGCAAATTACTCTGTCAAACAATACAATAAAGAAAATTAATCCCAGTTTACTTCACTTCCCAGTGTTCCCTGTGGGTTCTGATTCCATTATTATTCCCCACTGATCAAATACCCCCAACCTCACTACAAGGATGTAAAGACAAGTTGACAGCTGTGTACAATGTGCAGATCTTGGTCCTTGAATACTGGAGAGGCAACAAATGCAACCCGTAAAAGTTTATAAAATAAAGATGTTGTATAATTTTCTCAACACACGAGCCTGTTGTGGACATTGTATATTAAAAGCTACCACAGAAGCCAGCTGGCCCCTTGCACTCACTGCAGCATTTACCAGAAATGAGGGGGGGAATCCCTATTTAGCAGCAAGCTCTGATTTCATTCCCAGAAATTCTGCTCCTGTAAACCCCATTGGGTAGTTGGGAGAAAAGCTCTCTCTGAGGGTGATAAAACCAACTGTAACCAATTGTGTTGATAGACTGGGCACCTTTAGGGTTAAGCATAGCAGAGCTACAGAGTAGCCTGTTATGGTCATGATCATACCAACACAGCTCAAGTGACTCTCGGGTTAAACCTCCATCCAAATGAGCAACTATTAACTATTATAAAATGTCTGCTAATAGCAACACACTTCCCAAATCCTCATCCAGATTCTTTAAAGCCTCTTCATGGAGTGAAGATATCCCATCATACCAAAAGTCAGAGGGACAACAAGATTTTCCAAGAAATACAAAAATGACACTTTAAAGTTGTACATCAGGTTAATACGTTTATAATCAGTGATTTACAGACAATTCCATACTTGTGGCAGGTGTTTGTTAAAGGTAGCTAAACTAAATAATAAACTAAAACAAATCTCCCTGGCTTGATTCAAGCACGTGCTCTGGTGAAGGGTTCAGATTTATGTAGCACTGTAACTGAAAGCAGGCATGTAGCACACATGGCCAAAAGCTGTTCTGAGTTACATACACTGTGAAGCTATGAGTAGCAACTGGGGCTCAGACACTGAGCTTCATGTTTTAGATCAAAAAAACACTCAACATTCACCCCACGGACGCTAACAATTTACAATACATTTCAAAGCCTTGATGCCTCCCTGCACAGGCTAACTGTGGTGTTTTACCGAAGAACTGACCTCTCTCTCTCACACACACAATTTTTCTGTGTCTTTACCTTGCTCACTATGTTCTTTTAAATAACATAGGTAAACATAGTCAGTGGTATTCTGAATTTAACCCATACTTGCATTGTAAATGTGCACCGTGGCCTTTTAAGTCAAACTGGCTGGGAATATGTCTGGTCATGCCTTCTCAGTGACTCAGTATCCGTTATCTTTTCTGTCCTTCCCACCTCATTTTCCCTCCACTTAAATTTTATTGCTACATACTTTACCTGATCCATGACCGAGTGACTGGAGTACATCAACCTTTATCAGTTATTACATAACAGTAATCTGTACGTATTCAAATACTTACACTATGCATTTCTGTAGAATAGCTCTATACACAAAATGGTGGAAGTGTTCAGATACTTTACCTCATGGTAAGAATACAAGTAAAATTACTTTAAGAATATTTAAATTGTAAATAGAAGTACTCATTATGCCTGTAAAATGGCTTTGTTAGTGTTACAATGGATTATCATAAAATGTAAGCAGAATTTTAATTTTAGTTACAATAGAGCTAATTTTATTCATTTTTAGAGAGCTTTGGATAGTTTAAATTGCTGTATGACATATTATTGTGTGTGCTCATTATCAGTTTTTAAAATCATCATCTGTAAAATAAGAAACTAGCTGTCAAATAAATGCAATGGAGTAAAAGGTATATTTTTTT
>JANJYP010034418.1:0-11957 GCA_024605115.1 Rastrelliger brachysoma
TTACCTCCAAGCAGGGTTGTGGAGTCATTTCTGATTCAGTTTTGTCATGACCGGAAGTCACATAAACTTTCTTGTCTTATTGTCTCTTATGAAGAAAGACAGTTTTGACCTACTGGCTAGAAATGTTTTTATTCCAAACTGTTTCTTTTGCATTTTTACAACATAATGTAAGTGACTGTAGAAGCAGAATTTTGATAAGCGGTGACTCCAATCAACTCTGCACCTTATTCTGGGATAATCACCCCATCCTTAATGTACTGTATACTGTGTTAATATTTATGCTGTTGGATATGAACATCATAGTATCCTTGGGCTGATTGCACACTTGCAGTACACCTGAGTGTAGCTTAATTTTTATTATATATTTATATTGAGAACAAGCTGATAATTTTATCTCTGGGTATTGGGAACAGTGCTGTGCACCTGCTCATCTATGAATGTCTTTATCTTTTTCTTTCTGTGTATATTCTGCTTGATGTAAATGCTATATTTCCTACTCTGCCACAGGTAAAAGATTTTTAAAAGAGATTATTTACTACAACTTTAAGATATTTTATTCTATTTATAAAAAAAAATTAAAAAAATTGCACTCTTGAATGTATAACGTTTCAAAATGGAAGGCAACTTTTTATTGTGCTGTTTCTTTGGTGAATGCGTTGAATTACAATCGAAAGCATGAGATTAAACAAGTTTACAGCAGTAGACAATGTGTTGTTGATGTGATTCCACGCCTCTAGATCTAGATAGAAGCGAACATGGATGCAGACATTGAGATCATTATAGCGGAANTAAACAAGTTTACAGCAGTAGACAATGTGTTGTTGATGTGATTCCACGCCTCTAGATCTAGATAGAAGCGAACATGGATGCAGACACACACACACACACACACAAAGAGAAATAAATGTCAGTGTTTCTAAGCTGCATTTGTTCTCAGTATCATGTCTAAAGAGTAACTGATATCTATATCAGCAGCTGGTATGTGATAGTAAGTGATATAAATCAGTACAGTGCCCAGAAGTAACCTCCTCTATAGGCTGAAACATTGCATCAGTGTAACATCAGCACCTGATTGATACCTCACCCTCTTTAAAAAGCTGCTGGAGAGAGATCCCCCAAATCCCCCCCAGTTCTCATCTATGTAACGTCAGACGGCAAAGAATCCACCTGTGAATACAAATTAAGAACGAGGGGAGAGGGGTGGTGGTTGAGGAGGAGTGGGGGTGTTGAAGAGAAAAGAGACAATGCTCAAGGATGATCAAAAGCTATACTGGTGGAGATGGTGTACCTGCCTTTAATACGCCTCAAGTCCAAAGTTGTCATATACATTCATGTCAATTATAGCCTTGTATCTCAAAGTGGCGGCTATGCAATTGCTTTATGTTTGTGTGTGTGTAATCTTACTTACTGTATTAGTGAACTGTTTGTCCTTGCAAAACTGAAAGACACAATAATAAGCTGCTGTTTTCCTCACGCTGCCTCCTGTGACAAGAAGGCAGATGACATGAAGACAGCTCAGAGCCTGAAATTTCCAAGACAATTTTCTTAATGAGGTCCAGACCTACATGACCCCTACCACAATTACTCACTGAACTGAGCAGCCCACCCACTCCGCTATCAATCCCTTGCTCCTTTCACCTCTGCCCCTTGCTCTCTGTGCCTCACCTGCCCCACAGCACCTATCCCCTCAGACTGGACCTTTTTTTTTTAACCCCAGATTTGTGACTGTTTTCTAGTTGTGCAGGAGATTAATCCTGTCCTAACTGTGTGCACCCAATCTGGTTAACACACACATGTTGTATGTAGAATGCACGCATGAATACACATTCATTTACACATAATTTTGACCTGAAGTGTTGTCTGGATTAAGGTCATGGATATACCAAGTCTGTGGTATACAATGTCTCAAAAATACTGGAATATACAAACCCCACAACACACATACATACACACACACACACACACACACACACACACACACACACACACACACACACACACACAAATTTAAATTGTGCGCAAAGACAAAAATGCAAGGGACACTAACCACACACGAGACTTTGAACCCACTGTGAATTTGAAGTGGAGGTCAAGGACATACTGAGACCATGACAGACTACCCATAAACAAACCCACAACTGATGCACACGCAGGGACAGCAGAGCAAAATCAGAAGTGTATTTGACATTAACAGCTTCAAGTTGTGACCTATTTCTTTGTTGCTCTTTAGATTTTCTTTCCTCAATACCACATTATAATCATAACATGCAAACTTATATCAGGTGGAATCTCATATTTTCCTTATTGTTAACAAATCCCACAAAAAGACCAAAACTAGCAGTTTTACTATCAGTAACTACACTCACACACTGGGTAACATGAACTTTTTTGAATCAATTTCACATTAAGTGCTGCCGCTCACTAATCCCACATTTGAAAATGGCCCCTGGCAAATTCACCATTTACTTCAGTTTGGATTACGTTTGCTAAAAACATAATGGGGGACATCATAAGTCACTTTTTATTTTCTGGATCACTATATAAAGGAAATTATAGTTTTGTTGCTAACTAACATATTTGCATATATATCAGGATGTTGTGCATCTCTACAAACAAACAGAATGAGTGTAAACATCACTGTTTAGAAAATATAGCATGTTAAAAAAAGTGGTCTCATGGCTCAACTTACCCCATGCATGGGGTAAACTGAGCATAGGAGTGGATTAAATTGATCCACCCTCCTACTTTCATTACATCCATCTTCCACCTCTCCCATTGCTTTATACTCCACCTGTCCAGGTTGCAGGTGAACACAAACTGCAGGGACCTGCTTGCTGAGCCACTAAGTCAAAGAGCTTTGGGGGGTTTTGTCATATCTTGGGAAGAATCCTTCATCTTTCTCTTTGAAAGTAAAGCATGGCTTACCATAAACAACTTTTCCTGTTTTCAGGAACATATTTACTGTATTCATGAACATCTAGAACCTCAATTTAATAATTAAGACATTAACAGCCAAAATACATTTGTTAAGTGTATAGGGGAGGTGGCTCAACTAACCCCAAAGCTACCTTATTGACTTTATTACTTCCCACAGCTAAGACATCCCAAGTCTTCAACAACAACAACAACTCTTAATAAAATTAAAAAGGAATTAATCTGTAAATATTGTTAATTTCGCAAGTTTAACCTGGATGCCTCCTATTTCACTGAGACGTTTATTCTCAGTGTTATGTGCATCAGAGCCTTCATACTTGTGAAAGTTTCATACTGAACCATAACTGGCTCCAAACCAGTTGTGGTGTCACAAACCATGTAGATCACTTGAAAATGGTTGATCTGTGCTACAAAGATGCTGTCACAAAAACATGTTATGGCATCATGTTTTTATGGCAGTTCAAATTAGATGGCTTGTTTTCATTATGCAGCTTCATAACATGGCTTATGTCCCAGCTGTTGTAAAACACCTTTGGTAGCATCTAAGGCTCCAGTGCTGCCTGGAGGACAGAGCTCCTGTTGCTGTGTGGTGCAGGACAGGTGATTACCACTTGGTGGCGTGAGGAGGCATCATCTCTGATGGCTTGATGCCTGGGAACTGACAGGCTGGCCAGCAGCTGCAGGCAAGAAGGGATGGGGACAGGAGGGGACCCTCTTTGCAGAACCAATGGTAGCTGCCTGCACGTGTGTGAGTGTGTGTGGTCTGGTTTAGCTGTGCTTGTGAGGATCCAATTTAGACAGTTCACTGTTCTTGTGAGGACATTTTTAGTTGTGAGGACATTTGGGTGGGCTGAAAAGCTAATTTTAGGTTAGTGGCTAGAGCCACACCACTTCAGCATCTCCTAGGCCTACATTTACACTTCAGAGTCAACATAAGAGTTAAAAAAAAATCTGTTGTTTAAGGGTTTCATGTGTTCTGTGCTATGACAAAAAAGAGATTGTATTGTAATGTGGCTTGGGGTTAGTTTGAGTGCAGTAAAGAACATGTCCCCTTAAGTATAGCAGAAGCAACCAACTTACATGTGGATATGGGTGTGTACTTTTGTCTGTGTGAGTGCTTGTGTATGTGTCACTTAGAGTGGCAACAAAGGCTGAGTCCATCAAAAAGGCACAAAGAGCTCTGGGCCACACACACACACACACACACANGTATGCACACCTACAAGCACACATGCTCCACACACTCACCAAGGCCCTCCAACCACCAGTGAGACCAAAGCACGTTGTTTTCTTCTCTTCCTCCAGAGAAACCATGACCTGCTCGCACATTCACACCTCTGCTGTCAGAGCATGTGTTATGTTTGTGCAGCTTGTCAGCCAAAGGTTGTCCAAATTTAGATATAGCAGGTCATTAACCATTTTTATTTCAATGATTAGACCCAAATGTATCTATAAAGGTTTTTTTTGTTGTTGCTTATTTCAGTCAGTCTTATTGATGTTTCATTCAGATCTCACTTCATTCGATGAAAATGTCTGTGAAAGTGTTAAACTAGCTGCATTCTCCTAGCTTGTGGCAGTGCACCTGCTCCAACTCGGTGGTTTCTACACGTGATGATCAGCATTAGACACTGAATGTGACATGATCTTTAGTGGGACTGTGTGCATCAATTTTCTTCTGAGTTGATGTCTGCCATGGTTGATGTATCAATTTTTTAAAAAAATTCAACAAATGGAATAAAAAGTATGCACACAGTAGCTGCATCGTATCAAAATGCAAAGCATTAATTAGCTTTTTTACTGACAACTTCTTCCTTTTTTAACGATCAAAGTGAGCATTTTTTTAATACAAAGTTTTGTCAAATGACTCTGGGGGTGACGCAATCCAACTCATTATCTCTTCAAGTGAGATGAAAGTAAGGAGAGAGCTGCTTGAGACCACACAGGAAAAGATTCTGAGGGAAGTTAGGGAGAAGAAAGAAGGAAAGCAGATAGAGGACGAGAAAGAGAGAAAGAAAGAAACACTAACTGGAGTCACGTCAGGGCATCGTGACAACGTACTGGTGTTTGCATGACATCTCTCTTTCTGTCTCTTACACACAAACACACACAACAGTCTCTTCAGAGAGCTCTGAGTGCTCAACCAAACGGCCTGTATGTACCACCATTCAAGATCTGACTTGAAAAGAATAGCTGAGAGGAGAATGCCAAAAATGGAGCTGCTGTAATCTGACTTGCAAGCCAGCTGTGTGTATATCTGAATGGGAGAGTTTTCTCCAAAAACATATATAAGGTTTTATGTTGATTCTTCACTTCTTCACTTCACAATTAGCAAAACATAAAAACTTTTACATACTACTTTAAATAGNAGAGAATTAGCAAAACATAAAAACTTTTACATACTACTTTAAATAGCTGGTTACAGCTGAAAAAATTTATATTTAGAAATGTTCTTGATAGAACACATATTGAAAGATTTTAACCTTTTGTCCAACCTTATTTGCAATTCTGAGGAGGACAGGATTTGAAACACCTCTCAGTACGAGAAAACACTAAGTACAGCCTCGGGAAATGACTGTAGAGCTGAATCAACACCTCTCTGACACAAACTAGAGTCAACAAAAACTGAACATGATAAGCTTCACAAAGCTATTTGCAAGGTTGCTGCATTGGATTGCATTAGATTAAAGAGGTGCATTCTCGACCCTATGACCAAAAATATCTAAAAACTGTCCAGATTAAACTACATTAATTTACACGGAACAATCAACAGTATGTATCAGTATGCCAAAATGATTTAAGGGGACGTATATAAAATTCCTTCTAGGTCAAAAGCCAGGGCTTCAGCCTGGTCCAGATACTATGTTTACAATGTAAGCTCTACTTCCTACTCATGATAACATCCGTTTATTTACCCATGCCCACAAACAGCCATCTGTTCTGTAGCCTTTGTTGTTAAGGGTGCTGTTAAGGTTCCGTTGGTTGTTACCGTTTCACTTTTGCATATTTTGGATCAGATTCAGATTCAAACATGCACATATGTATTCAGTTAGTTTAATAAATACTACTACTGTTTGTTTGTTTAACCAGAAATTGACTGCAAAGCAGCTTCTAGGATTAATCAATAAGAACAGAGTGGATTTTAACAGGAACTAAAACAGCCTTTTTCAGATAGAGAATGGCCTGAGGAGCAGCATAAAGGACTAGTATGAAATAAATAAAGAGCTTTTTGAACTGTAAATCATGCAAAGATGGTCCAATATAAGATATAATATAAGATATGTTCACTTTACACTTTGTGCTTGCTGTGCCAGGGTGAGAGAAAAATCATTATGAAACAAACCAAAAAACACCTGGGTTGTTTGGATCTCTATACTCAGTTACAGTTATTGAAAGTGGACCTAAACTCCACAAACCCCATTGATATTCTTGTTTTTAATTCATACATTGCCTCACACACTCAACACATATCCCTAGCATGTAGTTTAAGACAATTCACTCCAAACATTGCAGAAGAAAAAGGGCAAGAGTAGTAAAAGTTTATCTCAGACCAGCTTTGAATACATATCAAATCAGCAGCTCCATTCCATAAGTTTCTAGTGATCACATTACGTTCAGATTTTCAAACACAACTAGATGCTGCTTTTAATATTATGGTCATTTTTGTGGCTATATTTTTTCTAATGAAAATATGAGGTGTCCATCCATGGGTGAGCTACAGCTTTAAATGAAACTGAGGTCTTGAATACTGTCACAACATATAACAACTTTAAAAAATGCACTGGGATCTGCTGTTTCTGAGATTATTATTTTAATAGTTTCATTCATTTGTTTTTTTCTGGTATTTTGTTGACTTTATGAACATGTGGAGACATGGTTACATTTCTTGTAGACAGTTGAAGATCCTCATATAACTGTCTTCTGATGTTGGCCTTTCATTTTTAATGTATCCCAGGTCAAGAAAAGGTTGTCTCCTCTCATATTGGTTCCTATTCTACCTTGGAAATGAGGTAAGTTCAGGGTGTGCAGCCTCCTTTTGTTCTCTGTATTTCTGTTCATATAAGCATGGCCAGTAGTTGGTACATGGTGTGCTTCTGTCACTCCCCCTCCTCTTCCTTTCCTCCTCCTCTTCTTTTCTTCTTTCACGGAGGAAGCAGATGGTGTTTAGTGTTGGTCCTTTTCCTTTTCATAAAAGGACCTACTAGATATTCTTAGCTCAGGGTCTGTATGGGGTAAATGTGACCTTGCTAAGGGAATGGGATTGAAGTTATCATGCCACAATGACTACACCCTACAGCGGGTTATTGACTACAGAATGAGTGCCTGTCAGTGGATCTGCTCATGTTGGAAAAGAGTGACGTGTGTGGTCCAGTCACTGTGATTTGTTCATATTTTGTTGTTTTTTTCGTCATTGTTATTGTTTCTCTCTGCTTCCTCTTTTCACTCCATCAATCTGCTTTGTTTTCTTCTACTAATCTGCTGTATCTCTTTCTCCCACTCTCCCCTCCTCTTTCTTCCTATCCTCTCCCTTCGTCGTCCCCTCTCTCACATCCTGTGGGACCCTCATTTAACCATCATTGCCCCTCCCCTCCTCTCTGCTTGGCCCCTCCTTTATGCAAAGCAGGTGTCAGCTAGGACAAGGAGGACAGTGGCTACCTCACAAAGGAAGCGACAGGGTCTTGGGGGCGAAAACACACACAAGTGCACACACATACACACTCCTAACACGTGTAGTCTCCTCTCCTCTGTCTCTCTATATATGCACATGCACTTGTACTTGAGCACATGTATGTGCTCCCTTTCTTTCACTCACTCACTCACTCACACACACACGCACACGCACACGCACACACACACACACACACACACACACACACACACACACACACACACACACACACACACACACACACACNTGTCTGTCTGTCATTAGTATTCCAGCAGGAGGCTCCTGGCCCGGCCAGACATCTGAGCGGAGCAGCCGCAGCAGATAAAGAAGAAGCCATTAATCCACGGAAGATTACCAGCACTGATACTTTATCCCACCGTAATACAGCAATGCAACCAGACTCATTCCATTTACAATACCGTCAGAGGGAAAAAAAGAGGGAAGAGGAGGTATGAGAGAGCTCACCTTGTGGATGGAAAGATGGCAAGACACACAGAAAGCCAGCTTCCTTTCTTGGCTCTCGTGATTTGAATTTCTCCTTTGATGGAGCAGGGGCTGGGCAAATTTGTGTGTGTGGTCCTGCATTTGATTTGTAAATGTTTTGAATTCAGGATGGGTCACCCCCTCAATCATTGTGCCACAGATGGCCACTGTTTCAGAAATCTAAGTTGGTCCAAAGAACAGCTGGCTGTGTTTCCTACACCACGCTGAGTCTGTTAAAAACTAATGTCCTTAATAAGTGTGTCTGTATGGGGTCATGTGTGTGTTTCCCTGATTAATTAACTTTCAAAAACAAAGCAAAACAAAAAGCACAAATAGACAACTAGGCAACACTGCAAGAACCTAACACCTAAATGGGCACCATTCTCTCAAGTGAGAGATCATATCCAGAGTTGAAACCATCAGTCTTGTGATATCAACATAGCCTGGAGAACATGATACAGTAGAGGCATGCTGTGTAAAGAAACAGTGGAACAAAGAAAAGAGGAACAATAGCACAGCAGATGCAGGAGATTAGATTGGAGTTAGATTTATACACGCTAACTGATAAAGCCCAGTCATGGCTGGGATTTCTGGATGATGAAACAAAACCAGGAAGAAGAGGAAGAAGAAGGGACTGGACCATTGACTCAATGAACAGCGATGACAAGTGAGCTGACAAGAGGAGGAACCAGATAAAGGAGACAAAAGGATCCTGGGCCAGAGAGAAGGAAGGAATCAAACAGGGACAGGGAGAAAGATGAAGGTGCGGGAGGAGTAGGAAGGAGAGAGACAGTGAGAGTGTCAACCCCTGGTACAGTGCTGAGCTCACGCGTCCTGTAAAAATCCAATCCTTTAGACTTGGCAGATAGTGTTACCATGAGAACAGCAGTGGGGTTATTGTGGAGAGAGATAGAGACAGAGAGGGAGAGAGAGAGAGAGAGAGAGAGAGAGAGAGAGAGAGAGAGAGAGAGAGAGAGAGAGAGAGAGAGAGAGNAGAGAGAGAGAGAGAGAGAGAGAGAGAGGGAGGGAAAGGCCAGACTTGCTCCAGCAACCATCTGTTACTCCAGCTTACCCTGGCACTGAGACCAACCTGCCTCTGGAAAGGAATGCACAAGTCCAACCACGAGGAAGGCTGACAAAAAAGGCCAAACACCAAGTCAAAGTACCGACCTCAGCTCTGCTACTGTAGTAAACAGGATTACATTTTCATCTAACAAGTGAATCATCAAAAACTTTATTATATTGAGAATTTATTTGCTTTATATTTGATAGACCTCTAGATTTGATCTCAACACTGCACCAGCTGCACAAGAGGAAGGTCTGGTTTCACTGTGATGAGTGAAAAGCAAAATGTCCCACTTGAAAACATTCATTTCTGCTCAAGGTTTCTCCTAGTGTTTCTCTGATGTTCATCCACAGCCACCTTTTTATTTTATAAAGTATGACTAGCTCAGAATAATTCCACAACTAACCAATGTGAATGTTCACTTTGGACACTTGTGCAGAAAACAGCATGTCATTCTTTCAGGCCATTTTTGTTCCTCAAGGATCAGAAGCAATCAATCATTCTTTATCTCCCCTCATTTTAAAACAAAAGTTACAAAATGCTTTAAGAAGAATAAAAAGGAAAGAGACTCAATGCACCATAAAATAAAGATAATTAATTGCATATACCACCAAGTAAACATTTTAAAATGAAAGTCAGTCAAAGAAAACAAAATATGTTCCAGAGTAGCTAAAGAGACAGCAGCTGTGGTGGTTTTATGCTACAAAAGTGCACCTCACCTCCAATGCTAATGTTTAGTGCCATTAAAGAGAGAAGTACACCCTAATGTAGCAAGACTGATAATAAGAGTGTGGAAGTAGTGGAACAGGTGGATATGTATCATGCCCTATAGTCATGTCTTGTCAGAGACCTGAGTGTAACAGGATGCATTTAATACAGTTTTTATCAACTTTGTAATTGGTATTACTTTTATGTAATTACTTTTACTTTTTTGTAAAAGTCAGGTTGGAGTTGCCTAGCCTCATTTATACCTTAACCTTAATTTATACTTTAATTTATTTGCCATGATCTCTAAAAATAAAGCCAAACATTATCTGTGGTTTTGCAGAATTGGCCAAAATCATCATTCTTACAGTTGTTTCTATCCCTGCACTGAGACTATAACTTACCTAAAGGTAATACACAAGAGATTTTTTTTTAATATATTGTATGTACATATTATTCTTGGATCCCAATAGGCTAATTTGTTTCACAGACTGATGTATTATGCAGCAGCAAGCCAGCTTTACAGAGAAAAAAGGCAAAGTAAAGGTAGGCAAAGCTACATTAGATTGTAAGTTTTTTTGGCTGCATTGCTGATGTGCACAAAATTTGGACGATCTGACAAAAGTGGTCTCCACTTACTTGGACCTGAGAATGGAAGCAAAAGTGGTAAAATAACAACCCCACAGACCCCCGGATATATAAAACCCTGCTGGGCAGCCTCCAATGTCTACCAATCTGTTCTCAATGGACATAATAAGAAACCTAAGATTTTCAGGTCACTCTTAACCTTAGCAGAGAGAGAAAACAAACATCTACAAACAAGGAGGTTGAAAAAGAAGAGACCCTGAAGAATATCACATAATGAACAAAATGGACCAATGGTTAAAACATCAGTTCCATAAAAGAGTAGAGGTCAGTACTTCACATTAATCCTTACAGCCCTTAATAAATATCGGATGTGCTTTGAATAAAAAATTACCACTTGGACAAAATGTCAGGTGCTATAACCTTTAAATTTCACCTTCAGAATGACTTAAAACTAAAAAAAAAAGTTACCTTTGCTTTAACTGCATTGATAATGAGTGGCATAGATAACAAAGAAGCTATGATAGATGTGCAGGCCGCGGGCCTGATCAAAGTTCAGTTTTTATAGTTGTTATATCTCTGTTTCACTTATTTAGTGATCTATAATCTTGACTATCTCAGTAACAGTTTTATGTTTGTGTCCTGAAGAAGTCTTCATCTTGTTGTTCTGTCTGGCATCAGTATAGTAGCAAAACCATGAAACCTAGTCAGTCTGGGTATGATCCTAAAAGAAGGCAACAACACAGTGAACATTTCACCAGTATGAATATTAAAGCAGTAAAACATGTGGTTGGGTAGAATTACATTATCGTGACATTAAGGATTTACAATTTGAAATGATTGTATCTCATTTTAAAGGCAACTATAATATCTGTCAAGTTCTGTACTTTAGATGACAAGAATCTAGAAAACGAAAAAATATTGCATATGAAAGCAGAGCAGGACATAATATGACAATTTGTTTTAAAAAGATGAGTTTTGAGTAACTCATCACATATATATATTATTTGGAATTGCATTTTTTTCTCTTCATATTGACATTATGTAGTGCTATTGTACTTATTCAATAGTGTTGGCTGTTACAGTTTGTAAAATATTAGTCTTTTAACACTGAAGTGGAAAATTCACACACATCACAGAAATCCAACGCACAACATCCACTGCTATCAGGAGATTCCATGAATGGCCGAGTGAACACAGTGCTGGCGTGACATCAACTGATTGCTCCAGTAAACCGTCAGTTTATCACTTATGACTTGAGTCATGGTGAAATGAAAACCACAGTGCCAAAGTGCATTTGGGGTTTCGTTTCACCCCATCTTTACCATGTCATGTCACACAAATCCCCCTGGTAAGTGTAATTAAATTAAGCACATTTATGAGAGTTTGTCCTTTTACAATCAACAAGAATTACACTGCTCACTGACTCATCAGTTCAGGGGTATATTCCACATTTATCTACACTTTATTATTATATAAGATTCACTGTTTTTAGTGAATCCTTGTAGACCTTTATGT